>LJPJ01001328.1:408-104974 GCA_001430935.1 Amauroascus verrucosus
TCTGCTTTCACCCAAGCAGTCAGGGGAACTGCCAGCCTATTCAGGCATGTTGATTGTCATCCTCAAACCCCTCCCAGGGGTTAGGGGTGGAAGCAGAAGGGCTCATAACCTGTTAGTACCAACGGTTGGAGGTTCTATTGTGTGTGGGCTAAGCGAGGAAGATTATATACACCGGGGCACGTGACATAGGGGGAAGCCGTATCATCCAACAAATAGCTCTATCACGTGATACACGGGTTTCTTGCACTAGATAGCTGGCTCTCTTCCTTTCTAGCAGTGGTTTCATAGGCTAACCCATAGTTGTAGGAGAGTCGGCTTCAATTTCGAGTAATCACTGTGTTTTCTCTTGTGACCTTTTGCAGTGGAAGTGGTCCACATATTTATCCACAGCTTTGGAGCAGGGTTAGTTAATTAAGCGTCGTCTTCTCGGTAAGCACACGGTCGGCTAATCTGATACGATAGGAGAGTTGAAATCAATCAGATTAGATTGGACGACTACCAGCGCCAATTATCTCACCATGTTCTTTATTTCAATGGCACGGGAGAGACTGTTTTGTTTGAGAGCTTTATCTATTGCTTATGGAATAGAATAAATGCTAGTTGACATTGGTATGCAGTTACGTCGGTTTCCTACATACTATCTGTTTTCGAAGATCAATATGGATGGCATTACGGGGCTTAGAGGAACATTGCTGGTAATTTTCTTATCAGATCCTGGGACCTCCTTTGTGGGAATAGGTTCCGGGCTTTGGGAATGTCTCTATTAGTTTTCCGGAAAACTCGGAAGGCTGCTAGAATTGATCGTTTTATATGAAAAAACGGCTTTCTAAAAAAAGCTCCACGGAAGCCTACTACTCTCTAGACTAACTGGACTGTTCATGTTCAAACGGACAAAGTTGGAAAAACCGCTCACGTGTGCATTTGATTAATGCAGCGCGCTTATGGGGTAGATCGACCCATTTATCAATATAGTAACCATTTGCTTGATCATACCCGAGAACCTTGGCTCCCGTCGCCCTCGGCTCACCGACGACCAAGTTGGTACGAGGATCATCAAGGAACATGAAGTGCGTCAAGCTGGTATGCCAGGCTTTGACTCGATGTGGCCCTCGAAATCTACCGTCTCCAACCAGAAAGTGGCGACCACGGTCATAATCTCCTGCGTCGTAATACGCTCCGAGGTTGTCCTCCTTTTATGAATTAGTATCGAAGTGGTTTGGCTTGTATACAGGCACCCAGAATGGTAAAAGACGGGCCGCTTGCTCTTGTTGGAGACGCACCTTTGCCCAGTAAATTTCAAAATAGGCAAAATAATTATCATCAAACTTTCCAAGCACCGCGAATTGATGTGGGTCTTCGTGGATCTTCCAAAGATACTCTCTATGCTGCTCCAAGGTTCCTGTCTCATTCCAACCTTGCGCAACGCGTGGATCGTTCTGCCAAACGTGAAAATGATTCAAATGCTCCTCATTTTGCCAATCTAGCGCAACCATTGAAAATGTCTCTCTTAGGTGGGGAATGTAGCGACTGTATATTGCTGACCCGGGTGACGGCTTAAGAGGTCTAACGGGATGACGCGCGTGGATGCGAGCATGGGGAAATTTTGTCGTCAGAGTATAATGTAAAGGTTGTGTTGGGAATGTAAACCCAGTGAGATTGTGATTTCCTGACCCTATAACCCACAGCGGCCTTGCTCCAAAAGGAGACCCAGCTCCTTGCCAGAAAGCACTCCTAGATATCACAAAGATATCTTTGTGGTCTTGAGAAACTGGGGTTGGCTGTCCGGGAGGAGCGGATGGAAGGGGGTGTTCAGTAGCTAGGCCGACTGCTCGAAGCTCTAGAGTGAGCTTTGACGCCTGCGCACCCGCGAACTTTAATCTAAAGACTTCGAGATCAGGGCAGCATGTCATGGCCATGTACATGATAAGCCATATTTGCCCTACTGTAGGCGCAAGAGCACCCTCCCATTGAATGACTGCGAACGGGCTTCGTTTAGCTCGGGCCCAAGGGGAGTTGTTCGTCTCCGGAATTGAGTTTGTGTCCACTCTAGAGAAACTAGTAAATTGGAGGCTGTCATTATGAAGAGCTTCGGATGGTAGGTGTTTCTGGTCGGTATTTGCCGATAACTGGAGTTTGAATACCTCTACGCTCGAGTCTGTAGAAGTGACTTGGTGAAGTTCGTAAGTGCAGCCATATGGCTCAGGGAGCCGGATGCAAGGACGAAAGTCAGAGGGTATATGTGACGACATTTTCTATGTATGTGGGAGTTCCTGGGCGTTGCCCGAAGATACGTTGGCACCTAATCTTTGACTTAGCGATGTTGGATCAAATGCTGCCAGAAAAGCTTAGCTTATGGTAACCTTTATGAGGAAAATCTCACCCTTCCCGGCGTTATAACTTGGGTTGCTGGCACCGAATCTTCATGATGCAAGTTGGCTCTTCTACCCCTCAGTCGTCAGCGGGGAACCGCATCAGCCCACTCGCTCCCTGTGGATCTTCGCGTCTTCTGGAGGAGAAACGACACAAAGACCTTCGCGACACGCAATTGTGGTGAATCGTCCACGTCAATCAACAAACAATTAACTACTAGTTGTCGACAGAGGTGCTGAGACGCCGTTCATCATTGCGTCCGGTTTATTTTCGAGCATTTTGCGATCCGCACCATCCCTGAACCTGAGCCACTGTGATCAGCAACGGCGAGTGAAAAATTTTCTCTTATCAGATCAGAACAGGATCAAGGTGGAACCTTTATCAACACCATTATTGGATTGCATCCAGGGATAGTTCATGTGTACTGCCCATCATGAAGTCAAGTCGTGGACTGCCGCTTGCGGAACGGCGTGCAAAGCAAATTGTCTGATTACTATCTTGTTATCCCATCTGTGACTGGCCAACGAACTTGGCGACGTTGAACGGTGGTGCTAGTTAACTATACACACAGTTGTACACGCACCAAACTCAGGCTACTGGAAACCCTGGATAATTTTAAAGAACACACAGCATGAAGCGACAAAGATTCATTAGAGCGGCTCGAATCGCTCTTCAGGACTCCCCAGTCGCAACAGGGTTCCGATCATCACCATTCATGACCGGGCAGTTTGAAAACAAGAAACAAAAAATCCACTTTCAATTCCGCTACAAACGCACTTCGATTTTGCCATCCCGGGGTCTAAGGCTAGAAGTATTCCGTCTTCCAGTACTACATACTGCTGTTTTCAATCAGGACCCATGTTATCTTTTCCACCAGAGTCTCCACTGTCTGAGAATTCTGGGATACGACCTGGGATACGACCTGCTTCCACAGTCTCCCGCATGATGGGTTCAAGAGTCGCAAACAGCGGCCGCTCTCGCCTACTCTCTCTAGACACATGCATATTTCCATTCTGGATGAACCAGGTATGATTTTTTTTCTTTTGCACGAATTATTGCTGTTGATTCCAACTGATTCTTTGCCAGATTCAGCATGTTTCTTTTCATCTGTGCCACTTTTTTCCTTGCGATTGAGCATTCTGCGGTTTAACACGGCCTATTGAGCATCCTACAGTAGGGTTTCCTGGTGCTTTGATTACTGAATATCAATGGCACACCAGTCCTCCAAGAATGATTCGAGTATCAAGCCGCAGGTGGATGTCGGTCAAGCCGATGAGATATCGCCATCATGCGCCGCAGAGAGCCAGCCGGCTACAAAGGTAACAAAACAACAATACGGCATTACGGGAAATGAGACCTCAGAGCTAAGTAGTAGCAGTTGCGAAAGTGCGCCAGATTTTTACCCAATAAAACGATAATGTCATTTGGCTACTTTCGACTACTATTTTCGTCGCAACCCACAAAACTTGACGTGGCTTTGATAATTTTGGGAACATGTGCGGCAATCGGGGCGGGTATCCCTTTTCCGTTGCTAGGCATTCTCTTCGGCGAGCTTGTGGACGACCTAAATTCCTCAGCATGCGATAAACAGCATCAGATACCGCAACAACTTCAATTAGGGATTAATACGAAGGTTTTGCAAGTGATATACGTTTCCATTGCCAACTTTATGTTTATGTATATCCACACCGGATGTTGGAGCCTAGTGGGAGAACGACTCGTTCGGAGATTGCGTACTCGGTACTTCCAAAGCTTGTTGAAGCAAGAAGCGGCATATCTAGATAAGCTACCTTCTGGCGATGTTACATCCCGCTTGGTCAGCGATATCGAGGTAATACAAGCAGGTACATCAGAGAAGGTTGGGTTATTTATCGGAACAATCTCTTACTGCATTGCAGCGTTTGTTGTAGCCTTTCTGAAGGTTCCAGTGATTGCCGCAATGCTTCTTTCCGTGATACCGATGTACTTTCTCATGGCTTTCGGAGGTGGCCATTGTCTGAAAAAGTACGCGAAGCGCATTAATATTCATGTCGATGCTGCCACATCCATTGCCTCTTCTAGCTTGTCTCACATGGCCCTTGTTCACGCTTTCAATGCAAACGCTCGGCTAGAACTCCTATTCTCTCGGCATCTGTTCAAATCACGCCTTGATTCATTAAAGAAAGCTCTTACCCACGCCTCCCAAGTTGGGCTTTTATATTTCGTGGCGTATGCATCTAACGCCCTTGCATTCTGGAAAGGGAGCAGGATGATTGCGGACCTTGCAGAAGGCAAGAATACGAGTGTATCCGTGGGAGCAGTGTACACCGTCATATTTGTTCTTTTAGACGGTTAGTTCTAGTCTTTTAGAGCACGAAGATGCACCTGATGACAGACAAACTTCTAGCTTCTTTTGTACTGAGCCAGATGGCCCCTTTTCTCCATATTTTTGCTGCCGCAGCGTCTGCAGCAGACTGTCTCATGGAAACCACTGAACGACAATCAGCAATTGATGGCACATCGGAAGATGGGGACAAAACAATTGCTTTTACTTCTCATGAGCTTGAATTTAAAGACGTTGAGTTCGCTTATCCTGCGCGACCCGATGTTCCGGTGCTTCAGGGGTTGAGTTTTAAAATACCACCAAATAAACATACGGCGATAGTGGGATCTTCTGGTAGCGGCAAATCGACTACGGTTGCTCTTATCGAGAGATTCTACGACCCATGCAGCGGCGATGTGTTGCTTGGAGGGGTTAATCTTCGTGGGATAAACGTACGATATTTGCGAGGTAATATCGGCTTTGTGCAACAGGAGCCGTCGTTGCTTGATCGATCAATTCTGGAGAATATCGCACATGGGCTTGTGGGTTCCATGGCAGAGAAACATCAACATCTTATACCCACACTTCTAGACTCTAGCCTTTCTCGCTTTGTGGAGAAAATCCGTGAAGGCGTTTCGGAAGGCGAAGCCATGACTGAATTTGGAAAGGAGGTCAGAGAAATTGTGATTATCGTGAGGAAAGCGGCCACCGCTGCGAATGCTATCGAGTTCATCGAGGCACTTCCATACAAATTTGCTACATGCGTTGGTAGCAACGGGGGGCAACTGAGTGGAGGGCAGAAACAAAGAATAGCACTTGCACGGGCGCTCGCTCGAGAACCACCGCTTCTTATTTTGGACGAAGCAACCGCTGCACTCGATTCAACAAGCGAACAACTTATCCGGTCAGCTCTGTCCAGGATCTCCCGAAATGTGACAACCATCTCAATCGCACATCGATTGGCAACCGCGAAAGATGCGGATAATATCGTTGTCGTCCAACAAGGACGGGTGGTTGAACAAGGAACTCATCTAGAATTAGTAGGACGTGGCGGGGTTTACGCAAGTATGGTGCGACTGCAGAATCTCAACAAATTCAGCGATGCAAGTTCCATCCTTAGCGATTCCGGCCAGGAGCGTTCTAACGATGTTTCATTGGCTAGCGAGGAGATCATACAGAAGGAACGTTTGAAGGAAGCGTTTGTTGATGTCCCCGGGGAAGAGAGTAAGTATTTAGAGAAAGCTGAGACGGCTCCATCGAAGCAAAGCCGTAGGCGAGATCTCTTTTCCACCGTTAGAGGGTGCATTCCCTTAATACGCCCAAATCTTTTGCATGTCGCCATTGGCCTAATAACTTCCCTGATCATCGGTGGAAGTCACTCTGGCGAAGCTGTATTGTTCGGCAACACGGTTGGGAGCCTTAACCCGTGCAAAGGTGCATCTAGTGTCCGCTCAAGCGGAAACCTTTTTGGTCTTTTGTTTTTCATTCTTGCGTTAGTTGAGCTTTCTGCTACTCTAGTTAACGGCTCGGCATTTGGATGGGCTGCGGAGAAGATTCTGTATCGGGCTCGTATACTGTCCTTTCGGTCACTCCTTCGTCAGCCGCTTTCATGGCATAACTCGGAAGGCAGAAGCCCAGGGACGCTAATCGCGCATATTACCAGTGACGCCACTTCGCTGAGTAACCTCACTGGCACAACAATCGGTATTATCTTTTCGATTTTGGCAAATTTGATAGCCGGCATTACGCTTTCCCATATTATTGCTTGGAAGATCGCCGTTGTACTACTCGCAAATATTCCGATTCTGCTTGCATCTGGAGTTCTGCGCTTGCGTATCCTAGCCCAATACCAAAAAAGACACCAAAAGGCGTTCGCACAAGCGACAGCAATAACTGTGGAAGCTGTGGATAATATCAAAACGGTTTCCGCCTTCTCACTAGAAAAGGAGGCCTATGAAGTATTCCGAAGGGCATTGCGAGGACCTTATGAGGCTACCCTGAAGACAGTGGCACACGGAAACTTCTGGTTGTCGCTAGCTTATAGCATTAGCAACCTGGTATACGCCCTTGCGTATTGGTGGGGAGGACAGCAGATATTGTCAGGGAATTATTCGCAAACGCAATTTTTCATAGTGCTGCCAGCACTTCTGTTCAGTGCTCAGTCATGTGGCCAGATGTTTGCGTTAGCACCAGATGTATCAAAAGCGCGAGTTGCTGCTCAAAACATTGTTGACTTGCTCTCCGCGGATTCGGAAGAAAGCAAACATGGGCACGAATACAATAAAGTCTATGAGATGAAGGGGATTTTCGCCGAGGAGAAATCGAGATCTGTCGATATTGAAAGTCAGCGTACTATAACATCTTCAGCTCAAATGCCGAAGAATGATACTGGGATGGGTGTAGACTTCCAGGAGGTGCATTTTTCGTATCCGACTCGACCTGATCAGGTTGCACTTAATGGACTAAATATTAAGATCCTACCAGGCCAATTCTGCGCTTTGGTCGGGCCCAGTGGTTCCGGCAAATCAACGACATTTGCAATCCTGGAAAAGTTTTACAATCCGACGTCGGGCTCAGTAATTGTTGACGGGACAGATATAACTAAACAATCGGGCACCTCGTTTCGGGACGGTATTGCCCTGGTCCCCCAAGAAAACGTGTTATTCGAAGGAACTGTGGCATTCAATATTGGGCTCGGGGCTCGTCCTGGCCATGAAGCTACGCGGGCTGAAATCGAGGAGGCATGTCGCCTCGCCAATATCCACGAGACGATAATGGCTCTGCCACAAGGATACCATACTATTTGCAACCAAGAAGGAAAACAGTTCTCGGGCGGCCAGCGGCAGCGGCTGTCAATTGCGCGGGCACTTGTCCGCAAACCTCGCCTGCTTCTGCTTGATGAATCAACGAGTGCGTTAGACGTGGAGTCGGAAAAACAAGTGCAAGATTCACTTGCTCAGATTGCTCGACGGACGACGGTAGTGGCGATTGCGCACAGGTTAAGTACGATTTATCGAGCAGATAGAATTTTCTTGATAGAAGATGGCAAGTGTGTGGAACAAGGGAGTCATATGGAATTGTTGGAACGGAGCGCGAAGTATAGGGAGAACGTCATACACCAGTCTTTTGATACGTGAGAAGTGCGTATTGGCTGGAAATTCTGGAATTAATCGAATGATTATTGTGCATAAAAGTTTCCTAAACCGTTTTGTGTAGTACGATTCCCTTTTTTTCTTTCTTCTGTTTTTGATTTAAGACCCCAGGCTACCCGTTTATTTTTGGTCGACACCTCGATAGGCTCTGGATAACACCAAGGGGTGTGGGATAGGAGCCATGGGATAACAAATCATATATCGGACTCCAACGGCCTGGCATCGTCGTCTATTTGCATGGTCTGGGTATTTAGATGATGATCGCTTTAGGGTTAATTTCCATTTCCAAATGACAACGGGAGTTTGAATGGCTAAATTTTTTGTTTATTTCTCTTTGTCTTCCATCCCTTGTCAATCGTATATTGAACCACCCTCTAAACATCAATCGGCTGGTGTAATAGTATGTACTGGACTATATGCGAGTGGTTCTGAAACTGCAGAATGTCGAAGATCTTGTAACTAGTTGAATCCCCATGATAGTTGGGGAAGAAATAACTGGGATAAGAGATGAGGATACGTGCTCGCTGTTATCAGTGAGTGAGCAGGAGAAAATTGAGGAATCAGATTAGGCGAATTTGTGACCATGCTCAAATAAATGATCTTATCGAAACCAAGCTGTGTGCCGCTCGACCAAAAGAGAACGTCCTCTAGTGGTGAGCGACCACTAGATGGTATGATGATCCGTGAGTCGTGATAGATCTCTCACAGTGCCTCCAAATTTGATTTATACCGATTGAACAAAGCACGCTGGATTAAAAATGAAAAAAGGTCAAAAGCCTCGAGGAAGAGAAGATCATCAGTCGCCAATAGTCTCCTTGCTTGAGGTCAATAATCATCAACTGACAAGAATACTATCCAGCATATTTCTCAATGTCGAAGATGTTACCGATTTTGGTTTTTTTCTGACAAGTCTAGGCTTAACGCCCAATGCTTCGCATCTGCATGTAGGGATCTACATTTTCGCTTGACTCATTGCTTACTATGACCTGCCCGTGAAGAAGAAACCTGGGAGTGCCATATCTTGATAAACAAGGAGACAGCCGTCAAATCGCACCTGAGCAAACGCCAGCTCTTCTGTCATGACAATGCCAGCGTCTGCTATCATACCTGGTCCAGGGAGTGCTGCAACCATATGCCGAATCACAGCGCATATTTTGCTTGGAAGCCTGCGATGAGCCATTAATGAAAACGATAGAATGAGAGATCAAACAGCCTTGTTCAAGTGCTGTAATCCGATTCGCTCAACGGTGCGCCTCGGGGTACTACAAGCACACAGAATTATGCAATCAAGTCCCGCAAGTGCAGTGGAATAAATAGTCTTTCGATGGCCGGCGGCGCATCAGCTGTATCTGCTCAGAAGCTAAATAGCCATGTTTCGTACGATAAACCTCACAGTGGAAATTCTTGATCGTGAGATCGGTTACAGCATATTGTCGTTTAGTTATACAGTGAACGTCAACTGTTGCGGGCAAGGTATAGCCTTTAAACGGAACCATGCCAACAAAGCAAGGAGTCAAACATCCCAGGTTTCTTGAAATCGGCATGGGCTTGAAGCAAACGTAGGTACTGTGTAAGGTGTGTTAACATAGTCTACCGGGCGTCTTGAGTATGGAAGAACTTACCACTATGCCCCAAGACCATATATCTGTTAAATTTGTCCAGGGTTTGTTGAAGCACACCTCAGGACTGCAATATGTGATTGCGGATATGGGACCCTGAGAGGGCGGCCGCAATGGTCCTCAGTCAGTCGGCCATTCGCAGGAAGATGGACACTCATGTAGCAATAACATGCCCATCCCAAGATCAGCGATCTTGGTCACCAAATGGTCACCAGAGCCTGGAGTCTCATTTGACTAGGATGTTCTTCATCTTCAAGTCTGGCATGTAGTTAGTGTCCATTGAAATTTAAACCCGGCTCTCAGCGACAAACCCGCACTGGCCTGGTTCCTACGCCGTGCCCGGGGTTATCGATGTGTTTTTCCTCTGCTATTGCTTTGGTCGTACATCCTCGCTTCTCCCATAAATTTATCATGTAAAGCCAAAGCTCAATGTGATTCGTTATCCAGTCCGTGCGGCAACAGCAGAATGAATGCGAAACCCAGTGAAAATTTTGTTGAACGAAGAGACATCCCTTCCGAACACAAGCATATTTATGGACATCTACATGCTCAATCTTTCAAACATTAACAATGGTGGTCTCAACAGCCTGGTTTCCCAGCTTCCTATATATTGTGTCATTCTCCTAGAAGACATTAATGCAGCTGGTGAACAAGACATGTGAGGAAAAGAGCAATTTGAAGAGGGAGAATTTGTGGGTGCATGGTGTCTCAACGGTTCCTATCATTGTTGCCGACTAACTGGTAACTACCAGGTTATGTTAGTCGCTTTGCTTTTTTCCTATTAATTAGTTAATTGATCGGATGCCAAAAATAACCACAAACCAAGATCAGTTGTTGGTTGACTTTGAACTGTTGGTATGCAAGTAATTACTCTGTAGGAAATGATAATATTAGGAACAGTATTCCACCGCGGCAGGTCTAAGCAAGTATAGTCTGGGCATTCCTTTCCATGTTGATAGATTTTCTGCTCTTGTCCTTGGCTTTATGGAGTAGATACTAAGGAAACTAGTTAGCTTGGTAGGAAGATGATGAACTCTGTAACTATACTTGCTATAGAGTTAGAGTAAGTAGCTGTTCTTCTCTCGCTCTCTCTCTCTCTCTCTCTCTCTCTCTCTCAGTGACGGCTGGCTAGCTAGTTATGTTTATATTCTTCGGTCTCTCGCACTTCTCTCAGTTCGCTCGCAGTATCGACGATGAAACAGCTTCTCGTCTCGTGCTTCATCCAACTGGCAGACGGGCGAATCCCAAGTCCCGCTAGTCAACCTTGTCTCATCGACTAACTCACACTTAGTTCAACCGACTCGATCGATACTCACCCGCTTCTGCTGTATGAGTTAAACCGTCCCTTCTCTTAATTTGTTTCTGCTTCATCTGATGACTAGCATTTCTTCTTTGCTGTTGATTCCTTTCTTTCTTTCTTTCTTTTGATCGATCGGTCGATCGATCTAGCGCTGGGCTGAGCTTTGACTTGCGCTCTGGCCCTACCTATATGCACTTCCACAACCACCACCGTCCCTAACAAGCGCTGTGTTGGCTGGACGGCCCCCTCTCCCCTCTCCCTCTCCCTCTGGCCTCCTGATCTTGGGACTGCATTGTTTCTACACGAACACTCCTCTAGCCTCGTCCCTCCTTTGCGATTCAGTGAGTCCTCGTACTATTCCTTTGTTTTGCGCCTAGAACTCCCCCTTTACCCATCTTAAAAAAAAAAAAGGAAGACCTGTTGGTCGTTATGAGCGACACACTCAACCCTCAACTTCAACTTCATCATCCAACCCCCTTGAATCACTGTTGGGCTCGCGTTATACCTACATGCGTCCATTCCATCATCTGCATTTGCATCATACTGACCGCGATCTACTCTAGGCACACCCGACCATACGATACTTTCCGCCTTCCAATTCTCCTCTCGCGTCGCGTATTCCCCCATACGTTTTGAATCTGATTCCCTCGAATTCGAGCCTTTTGATCGCCTCTATTTTTTAATCCTCTCCCTCCCGGCCTCACCTGGCCATTGATTCCCCGATCTGGAATCTTATCCTGTTGTGGATTCGGCCACCACGCCCTTTCTTCTCGCATGGTTTAAACCGCAAACCCCTTTGATACCCTTTTCCCTTTTTCCTTTCTTTCTTTTTTTCCCTTTGTTCTCGGCCTCGGGGAAAGGCCCCTCGGAATTTTCGTGATATTGTGTGATGGAAATGATCGAGAAAGCTCAGCTGGAGTCGCCCACCGCCGCTGACTACCTGGAGGATCCCGATGACATCCCAATTCCCTGCAAGGGGTGCGGTGAGGTGGGTTATAACAAAAATACAACATATCCCAGCTATGGGCAGACTGGATAAAATTGGCGCTAATATAAACTCTCCCCTTTTCAATAGATTCTCGAGGAAGGAAAGGCCTTTGAACTAGGTGGGTGATTCCCTGCTCCCAGTTCCAGATCGCACTCTCCTAACCATCCATGGCTCTTTTTCAGCTGGCAACCGCTGGCATATCGACTGCTTTCGTTGTCATACTTGCGGTACTTACCTCGATTCTGATGCGAACCTTCTCCTCCTCGGTGATGGTTCCCTCATTTGCAACAACTGTACCTACAGTTGCAATTCGTGCGGCAATAAAATCGAGGATCTCGCCATCCTCACTGGAGACCAGGCCTTTTGTGCTAATTGTTTCAAGTGTCGCAACTGTAAGCGAAAGATTAAAAACCTTCGGTATGCACGTACCTCTCAGGGCATCTTCTGCATGGACTGCCATGAATCGTTGATGGCTCGTCGTAGAAAGCGTACTGCAAGGAATGCCACTCAACGCCAGAAGCCTCCCAATTCTGCAATGTACCTTGACAAGACCTTACCATCGCTTCCCCCGGAGCATGAGATCCCCGCTCCAACACCCGATTACGTAGAGCTTCCAGCTGATGTACCTTTGCGCCCCGGAGTTGATGAGCACCATGTTGCTGCCAATCAGGATAGCTTGGTTTGGTCCCAAGCCCATCAAGGTAAGTCCTGCTCGCAGGACTGACTACTGCCAATTGCTAATTAAACGTCGTTCATTTAGACAATCTCATTTTACCGGCTAGTACCTACAGCGACAAGCGTCATTCAATCAGCTCTCAAAAGTCAGACGTATCTGCTGGCGAAGAATTCCTCATTCCCGTTGCTTTCGACCCCACGCCATCCGAGCGCGCTTCCTCTAGACTCACCTCTCCGGATCCCTCGAAACTTGTTGATGAAAGATCCCGCGATTATTCCACTCGGAACACACCCTCGGAGCATGCATCAAAGCCACCACATGAGCAACGAACTCCACCCGATTCGAGAGGCTCTGGTTCTTCATCGGATCGCCAGCATACATCATATCAAGAAAAGCGCCCCGAGGAAACTAATACACTCTCTAGGCGCCGGGATGGGACTACCGATTCCATTCAATCAACAACATCTGATCATCGCCCACTGACGCGACCCGGTCAAGAGGGTAATGACCTAGTGAATACTGATGGGGAGAAATTTCAGCTCGGCGAGGCCCCCAAAGGAAAAAGGTCTAGCGGATCCAGCACTCCTCGTAACAGCAGTGAGCCTACTACCAAAGATTCCGAGGTCGCAGGATCGCAACACAGGGTAAGGAAATCTAGCGAAACTTCGCGTTCTGCAAATCATACTCTACCGGCACAAATGCAATATCCGCCGAAACGGGGTGATTCTCTTGAGAGCAAATTGCACCACACTATTCCGAGAAAAGAGGTTGAGAGTAACAACCAAGCCAATGTCAAATCAGGTAATCAAAACCTAGTCACAGAAGTTGATGGCGGTAAACGTGATGGCAACTCTAATATATTGGATTCCAAACGCTCCTTTGATGATTCCACCCCCGTTCCTTCGCCGCGCTCTCACACCTCGGGAAGCAATATCATAAAAGATCAAACGAGTAGACTTCAAACAATGGATAGGCGCTTAAACCCTGGCAGAAATGAGTCGCGAGGCGCAGAGTCTTCCCCGTCTTTGCCTCGCTATACCTCTGGAGGCGATTTCTCTCTGGAAGAAGATATGGCCCGGATTCTTGGTGACGAAAATCAGAACCACGAATCATTTCTTCGTCGCGTCTCAAACTCAGTCAGACATGGCAGGAGTTTTAGTGAAAAGGGCTCTCGCCTTTCAAAAGAATTGAAATGGCCCAAATCTCCTTCGAGTGGAAGTCCGTTCGCACAAGACATTAGCAGTCCGAGTGCCACTTCGCCCGAGGCCCGTGATGAGCTTAACTGGTTCAAGAATGAACTTCGAAGAGAACGCCAAAAGATCATTGAGAAAGAGCAGAAAATAGCAGATTTAGAAGCTGCTCTTAACGCCACGGTGAACATCAAAGAGGTTAATACCGAGCTTCGTGAGAAGAGATCGACGATGGTTTTCCTAGATGCACAAAAAGAGATTGTGTTGCGCGAACTCGAAGTGTTAAGAGAACATATCGCGACAGAAAAGCAGAGCAATGCTCCGCTTGACTTGGGAAGAATGAGTAACGCGGTACTGCGTGATTTAGCCGAAGCGCTTCAGCGCTTGAAAGAGTCGTTTATGCCTCAAATCGAAGAGTTGATCCAGAAACGAAATGATTTGGTAGAGGAACTTGCCAATCTTGGCCGAATGAAAGACAAGAGCTTCCAGGAATTTGAACAGCTCTCATTGAAGAATGCTCAGTTGGCGGAGCTGAACAATCAGCTAGTCCATCAAATCCAGGAGCTTTACAAAGCCAACTCAACTACCACGGATAGCAGCCGTCAACCGGCTAATGGATTGGGTATTTACCATCACAAAGATAAATCTACAGCTTCCGTTGAACGCGATTTGCGCACGGCTGGTAACGAACCATCTCCGGGGATAATTCAGCCAGAAGAAGCAGAACCAGTCACAGTGCTCCAAGGCCCCCAGGTTGTTAGCATCAGAAAAGGTCAACCAAAAAAATTCAACTGGAAGAAAGGTGGCCAGAATGTCGCAAAGGGTGTCACCAAGGGCCTTAAGGGTGCATTTTTATATGGTGAGGGCAAATCACAACGAGAGGGTGCTCAATTCACAGAAACAGCACCATATGGAAGCATTCCTCAAACGAACGAAACCAATCCTCAACGCTCTCAGACTCATGACCCAGCACGTCAAGGCTTTGGTTTCTTTGGAAATCAGAAGAACAAGCCTTCGGCTTGGAAAGCACAACCCAACGGCAGTTCCTCGGCGCTGAATGATGCTTCTGTCGGTAAGCTTGTGTTCCTATTATTTCCTGTCTAATCCCAGGGTATCTAACTCCAAAATTCTTTTTCAGGACTATTTGGCTCCGATCTGGAGCAAAGATTGGAGGTTGAAAAGGGTGTCATTCCTAGCATCGTCACTCGTTGCATTGAAGAAGTTGAATTACGAGGTACGGTATCCTTTTCTTCAGCTATTTTTGTGCGTGGTTAATTAAAATTATCTAGGAATGGATGTCGAGGGCATCTATCGAAAGTCCGGTGGAAGTTCACAGGTCCAAATGGTCCGTGAGGGTTTCGAACGCAGCCGCGACTTTGACATTTCAGATCCGGATCTTGACATTCACGCGGTCACGTCTGCTCTGAAGCAGTACTTCCGGATGCTTCCCACACCTCTCATCACCTATCCTGTGTATGATATTCTTCTTGATGCCACCAATGTCACGCCTGTATCCTCTCGAGTCGACGTCATGCAGCGCGGACTGCAGGAACTGCCTCGCGTGCATAGAGATGTGCTTGAGTTTCTTGTTTTCCACCTTAAGCGAGTAGTGGACAGGGAAAGGGAAAACCTGATGACTAGTCTTAACATCGCTGTCGTTTTCGCGCCTACGATCATGCGCCCTGAGAGCCTAAGTCGCGAAATGTCCGATGTTCAGAAAAAGAATGAGACTCTTCAATTCTTGGTTGATAATTGCCAGGAAATCTTCATGGGCATGCCAGAGTAAGGCTGTTTAAGTAGTTTGTGAATGTTTCTTTTAACCTTCTAATCTCTTTTTTTCATCACCGTGATTACTTTTCCGTTTGATAATCTGCAAGGAAAACGGAACACATGCTGCTGGTCAGATACCCTGTTCTCTTTTATCAAGCCAACCGCGTTTTTTTGGTTTTTCAAGATGCTTATGAAAGTGCTTCTTGAGATATTGGCAGGCTCTATTTTAAACCCGTGTTCTTCGCTTTTTTTTTTTTTTTTTGGTCCCTTGTGAAAGATGTTTGAGTGGTGGTTACCATTGTCCGAATATTATTTACGTACGAAGTGCTTTTCAGAAATATCCTAGTACTTCCCCTTCAGAGGTCATAGATAGTCTATAGGCAAGCAAGAAATCGTATGAATCGATGTATTATGTATAATGTGCTGCATGATAACACAGACAATAATAGAAAGTTTATATATAAGTTTATAAGGTTGATAAACTACAAAGAATCATAAGGGCTCTTTCTGATGGTTGGAGACCATCCTTATATATATAATGAATGTCATAGATAGTCAACCAGTCTTCTACTGTCCTTTTATCCAACAGCTCAGATAGCTGCTACTATCTCAGCTATCCAGTCATGTGACTTTGTCACCTCATTATTCTGTTCCGGCCCTTGGGGCTCTGCCTTGTCCTCCTATCACGACCAATGATCTGGTTCTATTGCAGGTCGTCCTGCAAGGTCCGTAACATAGAGGCTGCAAGAAATGTGATGAATGCAGTAGTATACAGAGAGGAATATCTCTGTTCTTCTTGCAAATATAGTCAAATTCTGGTGTAAGATGACTGCCATGACCATCCAGAATACAAAGAACATTGCTGCCAATCCTGTGTGGATTTGCAGCTGGAATAAACAGCTTAGTAAGTCACTTGATTCCTATCTCATTTATGGCCCAACCATTAAGGCTAATATCAAGTCTCCAGTCATCTGGGAGCCTGCCAAACCAGCCTTTCTGGAGATTCTGACTCTTAAGAATCACATATGAGGGTAGAGCCCATTCTGAGGCATTAACTGTCTCAATCACTGTTACCCATTCATGATTCTCAGGCTGTAACAGCTTTGCCTGTTCATAATGCTCAGCACTAGTGATGACCTTGGTAGTTGCACAGAGTCCCATTGTAAAGCCAGTCTCATTAATATTGTAGATATCTTCAGCCACAATTCCAAGTTCAGTAATTACATCTCCTAGAGTCTTAAACCAGTCCTGAGTAACCCTTCTATCTTCACATTTAGCCCATTTATGATTATGGCATCTAGAGAAGCAACATTGAAGCTCTGTACAGCATGCCACTAGATTTGACACCCAGTTCTTGTCCACCCAGGGGGATTCATAGGATTTTGTAAAGAGAGAAGATGGTTGGCCATATTCTCTGCAAATGCTGGCCAGGGGGGAATCCTTGTTTAGCTAGATCTAGGATCCATTGAACTAGCTTATCCTCTTCAGGCTCTGTCAATTTGATTGAATTTGTGCATAAATTCACCCTTAAAGGCTTGCCCATAAGCCAATCTTGCAGAGTTGTATGAGGCACCTCATATAGATATGCAGCTTCACAAATTGAGGCTATTTCTTGATTTTTAATGGCAGTTATTGCAAGTTCAAGCTTTCCCTCTATCTCTATAGAGTTTCTTGCATTTTTCTTGTGAATTGGTGGCATAATTGCATGTTGAATCAGGTGGGTTGGAGAGTTGAAGATATTTTGAATTTGGTGGCCGACTAGCTCGGGAATCACGTTATCTATTTATTTAATAAAGGCTAACTCTAATAACTTTAATGCAAATATGTTGGTTTTGTCCCTTAGTGCTTGAATGGTCGCGTTTTGACTTATGGAGTCTATGGACATGAGAAATACTGGCGATGTGCCCAAGATATTGCCCGGCCCATGTTTCGCTGGTGCATTCCACTCGTGTATCTGAAAATGTACTTTAGGATACATTGTGAAAATTGACAAGCATTCATAGGGAACGGCTCGCTAGATCGAAAGTCTCAAGATCAAGGACATAGGTTGGTGCCGCCTTGGATTGCTATTTTCGTCCAATATTGAGCGTTTATATCAACACACGATTCATTGTTGACTTGAGATCGTGATTGCTTAGAATGTGTCATCTTCTAATGCCTCCATACGACGAACAACAGTGGGGCTATACTCGAATTTGTCGAATTCCTCAGTCGTGTCTCCGGCAGCAGCGGTGTTTAAAAGATCTGACACTATACGTTTCGAGGCTTCTTTGGCTATTTTTGGCACATTAGTTCGGAAAACACGTAGTTGAAACGCCGACGAAAAACCATGCAATACATACCGGGCGTTTTAAGTAATTTGCTTTGCGGGACGTGGAATTGCATTGTCTTCGGTGGACTATGCCCGAAGAAAGCAGTAGGGTCGACATTGTCATCATCTAAATCGTCATCACTGTCCCAGAGGCTGTGACGTTTGGTTCTTGATTTTGCGGGAGTGAGAACGCTAATGCCTGGCTTAGGGTCGCGGGCTGTATTTAATCCCCTGGGAAGCTTAGTAGACTCAGGGGCGAGTGGAGAGGAAAATATTTCAGAGTGAAGCTTTGGGGCTTCAAGTTCTGGACTCGAGGCTGGCGAGGCTTCGATGGAGTAGCGCAGCTTCGGGGTTACAGTCCCGTGTTGTGCTTTAAACGCCGTGCGAGAGCTTCCAAGTGGCGTCGTTTGAACGCGATATGTTTTGTCAAGCACTCGATGGAGGACTGGGTCCATTTTGTTCTTGTTCGACATGAGCGAAGTAGGGGGAGGGAAAACTACAGAGCCAGGTGTGGTTGGAATATTTCGAGGGTATTTACCCTGGTCTCTTCCGGGTGTTGATGGACATGCCTTATTTATTTGCGATGGGGTATCGATCGACGATATTGCCTCATCATATCCATCAGAAGGTAGGCTATATTCGATGGAACTATCGTCATGGGATTTAGCGTAATTTCTAGCTCGTGGGGTGCTGTGGGAATCCGAAATGGATAGAGCGGAGATATCAGGTTCTGGATTCTGATGGCCAGCATCTGGATGGTCGGAGGTTGTTGAATCGTAGGATTCTTCCTCAAAGGACATTTGAGTTACTTCGATTGACTCCTCAGTGACTGTGATATCTTGCCCACTCTCGTCCAACGGTTGTTCTTCATAGCCCGATAGAGAGACATTGGCGCTAGACTCAAAAAATTGTTTCCAGAACTAAATAAGAGTGATACCTTAGCAAGACGTAACTTTTGCGGTTCAACGACATCAGGCTAGAAGACTCTCTAAGAGGACTAACTTTTGATGCCTCCCATACATCTCGCGATTGTTCTGCGTATTGCTCGACAACTGGAAGAATGCTCGAGGTTACAATTCGGTGAGCCTTGCTGAAGTTATGGTCAATCTCTATAGCATTGGATGTTAGCAATAGCTTCACTTCGTTACAACAGAGCATAAAAGGGTTGTTTTGTTTACCTTGGAGGGTCAAGGTTATTTGTTGTTCGAGTCTCTCTAGCTCCTCAGTTAGGGAGAGGTTTCGCTGAGCAGAAATGGCGGGACGCGACATTGCTAATAGCTTTTCCTAATATATCCATCAGCAACGGTGGATGATGGTAATTGAACTGGAACAATGTGTTTGTAGCGGGTGAAGTTGAGTGTAGTGTTCAAGTTGACTTGCAAAATCGAAAGATGGAAAACTAAATATAACAATGTGACGGTTAGCCAGCAGCCGAAATGACGGTTTCTACTGCTGCTTTTTGGCCTTCTGCTAACCGCCCAACTCCATCATCACGTGAATCAATCCCCACGGCCGCAACCCTTCCCTCCGCGCACGGCCACGGTATTTAGTCATCGAATGTTCTGACAATTTAACTAGTTAACTAAGATAAGCGTCACCAACCAAGGCAGCACAATAAAGCTTTCTCCTACTTGTGCATCATCGTGCGGCGGCCCTACTTCTTGTATCCTAGAGCTTATTCTTGCTTCAGAATTCCTCGCCTCTCCTTTATTTTATTGAAAAAGGACGTTGGATATGCGCCAGATTATCGATAACGATACAAGATGCCGGCTCCGTTAGCTAAAGGTGGATTTCCAGGTTCCCCTCTTTCGTAACCCCTCATTTTTCTGCAGCCTAAGTTGGATTGATTCCAGCGGCCTCTCAGAAGGCTTGCAAGCCCAGTAATGCATTGAAGCTGATATCCTTTGGAATATAGGTATTGTGATCACAATCTCTGTTCTGGTTGCTGCGGGAATTGCCGTCTATGAGAGTCCACAGATCCAAGAATGGCTCCAATCCTCACGTCGAAAGATAGCTGTCGCCCTAAACAATTGGGGCGATGAGCTTAATCCACGACGCTCCGAGAGGAGAGAAGATATTTCCATGACAGAAGAACTAGGCGAAGAGGCCGAGCTCAGAAGACGAAAAGTGCGAGAAGATATACAACGTCGCCGTGAACTATTAGAGTCCTACAAACAACATAAAGGCCCTGCCGGCAACGGCAGTTTTGACACACTCGTTGATAGAGAGGGGCGGTTGAAGGTACCACCACAGACTGACAAGACCAGCGACTTTGGTTCTAAATCTACCGGAGTTGAACTCAGCGCACCTGAAGCTACCAATCGACTTCTTAATAGAAGCTCCGATTTTGCGCCATCGACCTCTAAATTCGACCCGAGTATTAACACTGAACTAGACAAAAATAGACTCCTTATACCACCGCTCTCAGAAACGTCATCTAATCACCCTTCAGAATCTTTGGTGGATTTGACACCAACATCCGAATTCCCCGAATCAGAACTATCTTTTTCCCTGCAAAGCCAACCAGAAGTTATACAGGACACTCAGTCAAATCCGTCCAGCCATCTCTCAATGGCTTCCCCTGTGGCCTCAAGCCACACAGAGGAAGGCTTTTACTTTGCTTATCCCGGTCACCTGGACGGAAACACCGTTCCTGCCAATTTTGCAGAAAATATGTGGGCCCATGAAATATCCTCTGCGCCGTCTATAGCGTCCAGCCTTAGCCATATCCAAAACGAAACATTTGAGAGTACATCAGATGGCACGTTGAGCGATTTGGGCCGCGACCGCGACAGCATGTACACCCCAGCCAGTTGGTCTGAAGTCGGCAGTGTCATTAGCAGTAATGATGGAGATTCCCCATAATATTTGGCCTGCACCTAAATAATTGTGTGGATATACGTATGATTAGGCTATTTCTGTTTTGTTACATAACGTGAAGAGGTTCAATCATGTGACATCTTTCGGATAATTCTCAGGTTAATTGACATCAGTACACGTTCTATGTGTTCAACGTTCAGCAATATACACAGATAAATGTGCACTTTATCAGCAGCTTCATTAGAATGCTGGAACCTGGGAATCCACTACACTTGCCCCTCTTTAGCCCAGGTTTGATGCATTCGATGAATATTTCGAGTGTTTAGAATCCTCTACAAAGACGAAACAAGGAGTGCCATTTCACGACCAAAAGGGCTATTATTAACTAGGATGAATCTTGTTTCTGGGTGGCGCTCCTCACATAAACTAACTTAGTGCAGGAGTCAGGCCCCTGCAGCCACCAAGCCACTTTCTTAGAAGGGCAAAATTGTTGGTGATCACAGAAGGATCCCAGAATTAGCAGATTGAAGGTACTTTTCATCCAAATATTCTGCTTGTCAGCCGGCCATCTAATTAAAATTTTGTAGTTTGATACTGAGTTTAACATTGAGCTTCGAGGCCTACACATAATCTTTGTATACAGTTTGTTCCGTACCCCAAAAGGACTCGGACGGTGCCGAAAGTGGAGATGCAAAGAAATCCACGTTTCTGATGGCCGTTGATCCGTGCGTTGCGCTCTCAAAGTTAAATGGGAGTTTGTCGCGTGAGCAAATGAAACCTTATTGGCTCGCAACCATGAAGGATGGATGAGCGTCCTCGCAAGGAAGAAAGCTATCCTTGCTCCAGTGGATTGTCCGGATCAATCCAAATTAAAGTCAAAAATTTAATAGCAATCCCTTGGCAACCTATGAATCAGCCAACAAGAGGCTTTCAACCTGAGAGCAAGGTGGAGTAAATGACGTCTTGGGACTAGCACTTCCATGGATTAATTTTGCCCCTTGGGATTTCTAAATGCCTTTGTGCGTTCTTTGTCAAAACTACAGATAAATATCAGAGTTTTCGGACGCTTCTTCAATATACTTGTGTGTTCTCCCGATGTCTTGGTATTCTGTGTTGCACTCATACGAGCTCTGAAGCCTGCCGACGACCGTCTCGATAGCGCGGTAACGCTGGGATCTGGGAAAACTCTATGCTTTGAATAGCGTTCCGGTTTCTGTGGATTTATGTTTGCCGAAAGGCCGGCCACAGGTAATTGAGTCCTAAATCTAAAGGGCGACATGAACATTCGATGCACATTGTTCGTTGCCTCTCTCGCATGGCACACGGTTGCGGCGTTTCCCGGATTGTTCCTAAGGCTTCGCAAAGAAATCAATCTAGAAGCAAATAAGTACTTCCACGAACCTGGGCGAGACGATATTCTGGGGCATTATGATATCAGATATTTTAAGGGCGTGGTGAGCTATGAAGAGCGAACAGATACCCAAACGCATATGATCGGTGCATATTTGAAATTTTTCGAAGAAAAAGGGCTGGATACCTGGATTGCTCATGGGACGCTGCTAGGCTGGTGGTGGAATGGGAAGGTCAGTGGTGCTAGTACTTACGCCTAATCCGGTGCTTAAAAACCCTTTTTATTGAATTCGGCGTAGGGGATGAAAGGCTAACGTCAAGCTAAGATCCTGCCATGGGACTGGGATATTGACACGCAAGTAACAGGAGCGACCCTCGACTATATGGGCAAGCATCTAAATCAAACGATATACACTTATCACCCTAGCCAGAGAACGAAACGAAAATACCTGTTGGACGTCAATCCGTGGTCGAGAGAACGGGTGAACGGCGACGGCCAAAACATAATCGACGCACGGTGGATTGACATTCGAAACGGTCTCTATATCGATATCACCGGGCTAAGTGAATTAGATCCAGTTAGAGAGCGCGGAGTGTTGTCATGCAAGAACTTCCATAAATATAATTCCACGGACCTCTACCCAATGCGCGAAAGCACCTTCGAGGGGGTTCCCGTCAAGATTCCCTATAATTATCATGAAATCTTAGTGGAAGAGTACGGGTATAAATCTTTAGTTTTGACGGAATATGAAAAGTGAGTCAACAGAATATTCCAAGTGGGAGCCTACCAGCTCTTTTCTTAGTGACGTTTTGTATATCTAACCGGACGGTAGTCATAAGTGGGATGCTTATTTGAAGGAATGGATCCCCGAGAAGGGGAAGATGGCAAAGGTTAAGTACAAGACGAGAATTCGAGGCCTCGCCAGGTGAATGGCCCAAGGACAATGGAGATCTATAAATTATGAGCAGTAAATCAGCTGAGCGATCACATTTCCACCTAGCTCGCTATTCGGTGATGTCAAGCTGCTAGAGCAACATATCCTCCATACCAGGGTGAAGAATCCGTCCAGATGAGGACAGGCTTGAAATCTGTTCGAAATCGCGTGGTCGTCCTATTCCCTATCCTCTTCAAGAGACTTGTATGAATGGAATGGAATAACAGGCGTCATTAAGGGGGGGTTGCACTGTGTATTAGTGAGTACTGGACAGGTCATACTCGTGGTGTCTTGGATTGGAAAGTTAATCTGATCTGGAAGATAAGATAAGGATAACTTACTAATCGAGCCTCGGAGTTAAGATAAGGTCTGGAGGTGATTATTAATGCGGAGAATATTCTCCACCATTCCGGGATGACACTTCACCGCGAACGTAGTAGTCTTTATCAAATCTCGCTTTGCCCGCTCCCGTCCTTGCATTCCACCCTGCAGAGTACTTAGTGAGCTTAGGCGATGGACGAGCTACAATCATCTCCTTTGACAGAACACGACGCCTTGGGCGTATCCATACCTCTCAATGTTCACCACCATGGTGAAGTTCACGCATTTGCTCTTCCATCAACGGCAACTCTACCAGACCTTTCAGTTCATATTTCTCGAGCTTTCTACATACCTGTCGAGAATCAGAAGCTTTTGATTTCTCCAAAACCAGGATTACAAAAGTTTCCATTCCCAGCCATCCCGCTCTCCTCTTTCCCCGTATCATCTCCACGATTCAAGATAACCCTTCTAGGGAGTACAACCTCAGAAATAACTTCTCTCAATAAATCCATATCCGATAGTCAACGCCAACAACATCAACGCCCCGAGTCCGCTATCAAGCCTGCAAAGCCCCTTTCAACACACCGCACGCATATCCACACGCCCTCATCCTCACAATACACATTCCACAAGCTCCTTCCGCTGCCCTACCTTCCCAACCCCGAACGCAGCCTCACCTATCTCGCCCGCCTCCGAGATGACCCCGGAATCCATGCCGCAATGGCAAAACATAAATTTTCCGTTCCCCTTCTCACAGAGATGAACCCAGTCGAGCACACAACCGTCTCGTCACGCACCCTGGGCCTAAACCGAAACAAAGGCGAAGCCATCGAGCTACGTCTGCGTACAGACGCATACGACGGATATAGAGATTACCGAACTATTCGCAAGACACTGTGCCATGAACTGGCTCATTGTGTGCACAGCGAGCACGATCGTGATTTCTGGAATTTGACGGCGCAGATAGAGAAAGAGGTTGAAAACGCGGATTATTGGGGTAGAGGCGGGAAGAGGTTGACTGAGGATGAGTTTTACAATCCGGCGGACTGGGAAGAAATCAAACGTGGAGGTAACGTGATGGATCATGGAGGCTGGACCGGCGGAGAGTTCGTCTTAGGGGGTTTAGGACCTGGGGGTGCAGAGGGAGCTGGGCTAAGCAGGCGGGAAATCTTGGCAAGAGCGGCTGAAGCGCGGATTGCCAAGCCTAAGGAGGAAACTACGGATGAAGGGCGTAATGATATGCAGCATTGACTGGAAGTTTAGTTTTGGTGGCATACTTCAGTATAGATTTTGCATGTATATGTTCATAAACGTTTCTTCATCTAGCATATATAATAAAGAAAAAGATATCTTAAATAATTACATCAGGACTAATTGCACTTAATTCTGCTCATTAATAAACAAGCCAGCCATACCCTGGCCAGTTCCAATACACATGCTGGTTACGAGAACCTTTGCCTTTGTTCTCTTAGCCTCACTCAAAATAGTGACGACCTGTCTTGCACCTGTGCATCCTAGAGGATGACCCAAGGCAATGGCGCCACCGCGAGGGTTAACTTTGGCATGGTCAAGGCCAAGCGTATCAACGCAATAAACAGCCATGGAGGCAAAAGCCTCGTTAATCTCAAAGATATCAATATCCTCCTTGCGGAGGTTGAACTTAGAGAGAAGCTTGGGAATGGCAGCAGTAGGACCAATACCCATGATTCTTGGAGGAACGCCAGCAACGGTAGCTCCGACGAATTTGGCAAGGATGGGTTGACCAAGCTCGATGGCCTTGGAGCGCTTCATGAGGAGGACAGCAGCAACTACCAAACGTGAGTGAGCGTGTGGTACGGGGTGAAATAGTTAAAACAAAAAAACGGGAGGGCGTGCATACTTCCGTCACTGATCTGACTGGCATTGCCACCAGTGGTCCTATTTCCGAACTGAGGGAAAGCAGGGCGGACCTTGCTCAATCCCTCAAAGGTAGTGCCGTAGCGAGGACCCTCGTCACGAGAGATGACAACTTCCTTTTCCTGACCGGTCTTTGGGTCCTTGACAGTGGTCTTGATGGGAACAATCTCGTCATCGAACCAGCCCGATTTCTGCGCAACCTCTGCTCTTCTAAAGGACTCGACAGAGTAGCGGTCCTGCATCTCACGAGTGATGTTGAAATCAGCACCGACATTCTCTGACGTTTGACCCATGGGTTGTGTGCAGTCCTGAGCCTCTTCACACTTCATAATCTCGTTATCGGCAGGTTGGAATCCTCGATCCGGAGAGAGTGACATGGATTCTCCACCGAGGGCGATACCGATGTCGATGGCGCCCTGGGAGATCTGATAGGCAACATCTTGGATAGCTTTGAGGCCAGAAGAGCAGAATCGGCTAACGGAGGCGGCACCAGCGGTGTGTGGGATGCCAGCAGCGAGGGCAGCTGTACGGGTAAGGTAAGATGCCTTGGGGTGAAGTGCCTGGCAAAAGAAATCACGAAAGGTTAGCACATCCGATCGTAATCACCATTACGAAGTGTAATGCCTTACATTCCCCAAGCAGACATCCTCAATCAAGCTGGGATCTATTTTAGAGCGATCTAGCACCTCTTTAATGAGAGCGTAGGTAAGCATATCAAGGTCGGTATCTTTAAATCCACCCTTGAAGCCCTTTGTCATGGCACTTCGAACGGCGACAGTAATGACAACATCATCGGGGTTCTTCTCGCATCTGGATACCTCTGTGTTAGCAGCCAAAATCACACTACAAGCTCAAGCTTTTCCATCCTTCTAAGGAAGTAAACCGGATTTCTTTATGACTTACAGCTTGTTCACAACGCTGCTTCCACCCGTGCCGGGTTTCAATTGCTGAAGAACAGCATTTAATCTCTCAAGAGCCATCTTGTAATTTGCAAAATGCGTAGAGAAGTGTCCTGCTTCACTATTAGCTAGTTTAGCACCAAGGCGGTTTGCCTTGGGGGGGGGGAGGGGGAGGGTAGACAAGGAACACACTCACAGCTTCCAACGAAGAGACAAATCGAACCAACGAAATAAGGATAGCGTTTAGAGGGGAAAAAAAATGCCAGACAAAATGAGAGGGAGAAATAGGAAAAAGTGACTGAACTGCGAGCGACGGGGCTCGGCCTTTTGTACGAGAAGACGACGAATTGGCCAGCCGAGCCGATTCCCGATTTCTTTTTGCTCTGCGGACTCTGGGGTTGCTTCTTGCCGAGGCAATTTCCCCTTTGAGACAAACGCCAGCGATTCGCTCGCAACCACCAATGGGAAAACTGCTGGGGATTCAAACGCAAAAGGAAGTATTTCCTCACTACACCCGAAAGCCTTCAGTAACTGTATATCATATTGTGGACGGAACGCGTAAGATAAGAGTTGGCGAAGCAAGGTCAAATCAATTATCCATTGCTCTCATTGATGTCTAAAACAACAGCCTCGTAAGTGGGAAACTGTCTGCCTATCTTCCAACTGATGATTTTTATATTCAGACGGATTCTAGCTGCGACTTTTAAAAAAAAATCTTGTTCATGCATGCCGCGGGGATGTTTAATATAAAACGATGATGCAGAATAAAAAAGTTAACTATGCAGGCGTTTATTCGACTTCTTCCATCTCAGTGTCATTATTACCACCCTTTTGGGGTTCAGCTTCAGTATCCTTCATCTCCGTATCAGGATTTTCCTTCTTCTTGGCTTCTTCTTCCGCTTTTCTCTTCGCTTCTTCCTCGGCTCGCTTCTTTGCAGCAATTTCTTCCTGCGCCTTCAACTGAGCTTGTCGCTCTGCCTCGAGTTTATCCAGGTGACGCTGGATAATGGGTCCAGCAAGGAAGCGAATTTCATCCATCTTGGCAATATAGATAGCCTTAGTGGTATCCTCACCCTCGTCATAGAGCCAGTCCTGGAGAAATATTAATTACTCTATCGTAAATGAAAATGAGACTTGATTTCTTTCAAGACGTACCTCTGTTTGGTCAAGTTTGGCTTTAACTTTCTCCTTCTCTTCCTCGCTTGCATATTCAGCATATACACCATCAATCTTGTCTCTCAGTTCATAGATAAAAGATTCGAGTTCGTTCTTCTTATCCTCAGTGTCGGCGACAAGCTTATCTTCCATGTGCATAGCATTTTCTTTCTCGGTGTACCCGTCAATCGTAGACTTGTCAAGCGACGCGGTGCCGCTGACCACTGGAATATCGCCTTTGCGAACTTGCTTCTTAACTTTGCGAGTCTTAGGTTTTTCGGCCTCACCGTTGGCACCGTCGGTATCCATAGCCTGTTTAAAAAGTTTCTTCACGTTAGAAAAAAACTTTTTCTTTGGGGGTCATGCGGAAAACAAGGCGACAAGTCAGTAGGGATCAAAATGTGAGGTCGTGAACTTACATCACCTTCCTTATTCTCCTCCGGGACAGGCTCTTCAACCTCGACATCCTCAACATAATAGCCGGACTCGATATTGAGCACACCATGCAGATTAAGTCTTGCCTTGAGCTTGCAGACCATGAAGTCGTCGTTTGCGTCTGCGGAAACACCTTTGACGGAGAACCGGCCAATCCAGGGGTTAGGTTTTCCAGGAATCAGCTCAGGTTTGGCATATCGGGCTTCTAGGTCGAATGGCTGCTTGCGATAAAAGGTAAGGATCTTGGTAGATGGCATGACGTTGCCTTTGTTGAAGACCGTCAAGGAAGTTGCTTCGTCTGGAATATCAGGAGATTTCTCCCAAGTGAATTCGATAGGGTAGTTGACAATGTCATGTACGGAGAAGTCGCGGACTCGGAAAACAGGGGATAGAATGGCACAGCTAAAAGCGCAACCGCGGGCGACAGCCTCGTCCTGATTGAGGGTGAAAGAAAGAGGCTTTCCAAAGAATGCACTAATCTTCTCCTTGATAATCGGCACACGTGTACAGCCACCAACCATCTCGATGGTGTCGATATCTTCAGGCTTAAGCTTGGCATCGGCGAGCGCTTGTTCCAAAGGAACAGTTGCGCGCTCAAGGAGGGGCTTGACCATTTCTTCCATCTCCTCGCGTTTCACGAATGCCTTGACATCGACGTCGTCCATCAGCGACTCGATACTCAATGGAGCAGAAACGTTGGCAGACAGAATCTTCTTCAACTTCTCTGCAGCGGCGAGAGTCCGAGAGATTGCCTTGGGGTTCGATTTAATGTCAATCTTGAACTTTTCTTTGAATTCCTTGGCGAAGTGATCCACTAGCGCCTTGTCGAAATATCGACCTCCAAAATGACGGTCATATGCGACCGATTTCACATTCAATTCGCCTTTACGGAACTCAACGACGGCGCAAGAGTAGTTGCAGTGGCCAATATCAACAAACACCACGCGCCTGGGTTTCTCCTCGGGACCGGGGAGATCGAGCTTGGTGATACCATAGCCAAGAGCGATGGCAGTAGTATCATTGATCAAGCGTAGACATTTTAATCCAGCAATCTCGGAGGCGTCCAAGATGCTCCTCCGCTGAGCATCAGTGAACCACGGAGGAACGCTGAT
The DNA here is from genome assembly GCA_001430935.1 of Amauroascus verrucosus. Classification (NCBI taxonomy): domain Eukaryota; kingdom Fungi; phylum Ascomycota; class Eurotiomycetes; order Onygenales; family Onygenaceae; genus Amauroascus; species Amauroascus verrucosus. Next base: position 29,010 of record LJPJ01001328.1, read on the forward strand.
GACAACGTCGGAAACGGGGAGTTTTAATTCTTGGGAAGCGGTGCCTTTGATTTTACCCAGGAACATCGCGACTAGCTGGGTGCCTGTAAACTGCTCCTTTTTGCCGAGATATGTGACCTCAGCACCAGCCTCGCCATTGACATCCACCAACTTTGCGATATTATATTCTTGTTCCAGCTGTACATCGGGATCATTGAACGGCCGACCGGCAAGGAGTTTCAATGAACCGACAGTGTTCTTCAAGTTGGAGGTTTCTTGGGTCTTGGCCGCCTCACCAAGAAATCTGCTTTTGGCGCCAAATGCTACTAAGGAGCTATAGTGTTTGTTAGCCAGAATATTATTTTTTGAATAATCGTAGACAAAGCTTTGGAGGAGTGTAACATACGGGGTGGATCGGTTGGAGACTTCATTTGTGATCTAAATTGCTCCTCACGGAGGGTCCTTGGTCAGTGAGACAGGAACATGAAAAAGAGATGAGACCAGGGCGTCTGGTAGTGTTTTCGTATCCTTGGTGAAGTATGCCAGCTTAAAGGCCGTTGGGTATAATTCCAAGAGAAACGAAGCACCAGCACCAGACCCCAGGGCAATGCAAAACGATGCAAGGGGAGTACCCACGATATCAATACCCTTATTCCTGGCAACGCCAATCTTGGTGCTCATAGAGCCGAGATCTATACCAACGACACTCATGGCGGCTAGAAGTGACAATTTTTCACGACTTTTGGTTTCGACTTGCGCAAAGGAGAAAGGTGGGGTGGGAGTGAAGTTGGCTGTTTAAGCAACAAATTCGACAGAGGATCGGGGAATTGTCGGTAGCAAAGCTTAAAAAGAGAAAAGAAAAAGAATAGAAAATAGAAAATAGAATTTTTTTTTTTTAAAAGCAAAAGAGAAAAAGAGACAAGTCTATAAAGATGGCAAGCCAGTCAGTAATGAAACCAGAAAGAGGAAAAAAGCAAAAGAGTCAAAGACGAGGAGGGGGAAAAGCGGGCGGCTTAAACAAATCGTACAGTTTTTGTCTCGTAGGCGTTGGCGTTTGGATTGGCAGAAAAAACTTGCTAAAATCAGATAAATTTAAATTCCTTGAAGCTTTGGGTGAGCGGCGGGTCTTTTTTTGCCTTTTTTTTTTTTACTTTTTTTGTCCTTCTGTTTGCTTCCCAGACAAAATGGGGATGAGATGAAGATGCGATATAGGGGAAGAAGGGAGAAGAAATGCTTCTCTTTAATAGACAGCTTCCCACTTAACCGCCAACAATAATGGCAATACTCAAGGCAACTGGACTGTGGCGTAGAGGCCAATGAAACAAATTGATACCGCCTGGATTCTCAATGCGCGTTGACTCCGCCTGGAGATGGCTGGATTGGTTGGTTGAGGGCAAGGCAAGGGGGAAGCGCGGCCAAGGGACGATGACAAGCAAACTGGCTCGACTTACGGGATTTCGCTTTTTCTCTTGTTGCTTTCTTGATCTTCTTGTTTATAGCCACTTGTTCTTCTCTTTACCTGTCGCTCCTGAAACTTTCTGGCGGGTTCTAAAGGGAAATTTTCCCATTTTTGCTTCCATTTTTGTCTTGGCATCGAACATTCTGGTTCCTGCACGCGCTTTCCATGCGCTTCCTTCACCACCAAACACCCCTCCTCGCCCTCGCATGCCACAGGTCAAGGCAGATCTGGCATCGCAATAGGCTACGGCCAAAAAAGAGAAAAGAAAAAGAAATTCTCAATTTCTACCTGGCTGTCGCTTTTGCCCGTGTCCTCCATGTCGTAACTTCGTCAGTTCCCGCTCTACAGTATACATCCTTCCCAAAACTCCTGTTCCCAATGCATACAGTCTCATCTAAATGCCCCAGTCCTTGTCGAAGAAGATAATCAAGAGGATTCAAACATGAAACAAGCGACAAAACAGGAACCACCGTTATCTACATAAATCATCTCATACCATATCATCTGGCCCCCGTGGCTGCTTAGTCAATCGCTTTCGCCGTTCTCTTCTCCTCCCAGATTCTTGTTCAGCGTCGGATCCTGATGGCACGCTTGATGGATCCCTAGTCCTTGGAATCTCTATCGATTGGCCAATCCCGTTCTCACCTTCACCTTCTGGCTCTGCCGCACTGCTTGTTCGCAGTGGACTTTGACCGGCACGTGCCCGCCGCCCAGGATCAAATGCTGGACGGTGATATGGATTACTCCGTGGCCGTGAATCTTGTGCATTCGACCGCCTGTCCGGAATATATGCCGTTTGAATTCGGGATATGTTGTCCTTTTCTAGATCCGATAAGGAATCAAACGGCACCCCGTCAACTGCTGCATTAGACGACCTAGCCTGCCGTGCAAGCTTCATTTTCTGCTGGTCTTCCGCTGTAATATACACCTGGTCTGCGCCCTCGTCTTCTGCCATGATACTTTCTAATCGCCGGGGCCAGCAAATGGAATTCGTCGCCGATGCATTGGTAAAATCGGAGTCGAACGAGTCCCGTGGATGTAAAGGGATGCGTGGCAATGCCGGATCAGGCATGAAGTGTGTCGGAAGCGAAAGCCCGGAGAGGCTTCTATTATTGTAGTAACCTTCTGACGTCCTATCCGGAGCAGCAAATTGACCTTCAATATTGTGGGACGGGTGCACCGGAACGGCTTCTTTAGGCCCAGTCGCCGTTGCGAACGTTTCAACATTAACATTAAGCTCGTCACCCTGTTCTTCTGCTTGTTCGGCGGCCTGAGCTGGGGTGGTGTTCGGGTCCGCCGCTGCGGCGTCGGCCCGCGGTCCTCCCCAGGTACGTTGCCCAGCCGTGAAAATGCCGTAGACCATGTACAGCCAGTTGAAAAATGGGTTGAGGATAAACATCATTGGGTAGAGCCAAGCTTTGTAGCGCCGTAGCTTGAGACCAAAATAAAACATAAGAAGGTAGTTCAGGCCAAGCGATACTGCAATGAACCCCACTGGCAGGTTCTCAACCCGATTCGATGTCGTGATAATTGATATCACCATAATGAAGAACAAGAGCGCCGTGGTTCTGATGGTATTCTGCATAAAACGTACAAGACAGAGAATTGGATAGCGGAACCACAGCCGGGCGTCAGTGAGCATGCAAACCTCGTTGGTAATAAATCCCAAAAACCAACGTCTTCTTTGCTTGAGAAGGCTGCGAAAAGTCTGGACAGCCTCCGTTTTACAGAACGCGCTGGTGCACATCTGAATTTGATACCGTTCCCTTGCCCCAATCATAAACAAGTGCGTGAGCCAACGATCCTCACCAAGGTGACATTTACCAAAATCGAAAATATCTGTGCACTGCCCTGCCTTATCCGAAAAGTAGTATTTCGCCATTTTTCGAAACGCTGAGAAACGAAGAATCGTGAGTGCTCCAGGAAGGCATGTTACAGCTCCGCAGCCCGATTCGACGGATCGTTCAAACAGTTGCCCGTGTATATACTCCATATCTTGCAGCAAAGTTATTAACGATGTTTTTTGCGTTGTCGATGTGATGACGCCCGTCATTGCTAACATATTCCGTTTGCTTCCAGGCTTCAATTCCATATCGTACATAAAGTTCTGTAGGCAAACTCGGTCGAGGATGCAATCCGAATCTATGAAGAGAACGAATAAGTCGTCATTGCGGCTGAGATATTTCTCATAGACTCTATCGACGAGTCGGAAAGTCTGTTTTTGGCAGTGTCTTTTTCCACCATGTTTGAACCGGGAGACGGTTATTCTTGAACCTTTGTATGGCACATCAATGCTTTGTGGATAGTTTTTTAGATTGATTGGAACTCCGAGATGTTCCACAACTTTGAGGTAAAGCTCGTCCACCTGGTCTCCGTCGAAGGAAAGAAACACGTGAATACATTCAGCCGGGTAATCGCAATCAACCACAGAATTAATCGCTTTTATCAAGACGGGCGGTTCTTCCTTATACACAGGCATCACGATAACGGTTTTTGGGGCAGTTCGGGGGTCGAGCACTTCCTTTAGGCGCTTGGTCCGTCCCAGTGAGTTTGTCACCAACCTATACACGCAAAAGAGCCACGGAATAATTAAGAGCACAGCAAATGTCCAAAAGGCGAACCATTGCAGAAAAGAAACTAGTCGTGGTGGGAAATATCGCGTGATCGTATACGGGAGCGGAAGAGTAACAACCATGACTGGGAGAAATATTCCACTATGAGAGCGAGAAATGAGCTTTCGAGACCAAACAATGCGTGGTGACACTGCAACGTACCGCAAAGCAGTGAAGAGGATTGCCATGATGACAGAGAGCAGTTTTATACTCCAGTGTTCAGCCTTGATATATACCTTGTACAGGCAGTAAATGAAGGCAGCTATCCAAAGAAACCACTCCAACAAGGCGGCGCACATAACAGGGCCTATAATTCCAACGTAGATTTTCTATATAATCAAGGTTAGCTCAGGATAGTTGCGGCTACAAGATGTATATGTTCCTTACATCCTGAGTCCGCCATTCAGTAGAGGGCTGGTGTGCTGCCGCCTTACTTAATAGGCCCATTGTGAATCTGTTCCTCGTGCAGGTCGAAGCTTTAACAGTTTAAAGGGTTCAAGGATACGGATTCAACTTTCAAATAATAGCGGTTATGTAGTCTGAAAGCGAAGAAAATCCGAGCTTTTGATTCAATCAATAAAGGCAACCGCGGCACAATGAACAGTACCATGATAGTCGATAGGACTCACTAGCAAACAAATATATGAGAGCAATTGCGTACTCTTTGTCATTTTATCGCTACAATAGTCATATAATAGTAGAGGGGCCGGGTACAGAGTTCAATGTGTAGGCGAAGGGTGCACTGCGACTGAGTGATTGCACGTTGCTAACAGTGCCAGAGGCAGATAGGCATGTTGCTAAGTAGGCAGAGACCGAGGACAGGAAGAAAGCCGCCAGCGACAGTATATAAAATAAAATGTTGATAATTCATATACCAGTATTAAGAATTTGTCGAGGCAACAGATGCCCCTCAAGCACTGGATTGTACGTCTGTCCGTCACGAGAGCAATGATGTTACGGCAATTTCAATCACTCTGCAACGACGCCCAATCCGGAAAATTCAAATAAATCTAGAAGGTGAATTCTGGCTGCAATTGCCGAGAACCAGCTAGGAAGAGGAGGAAGGTGAATTCCGCGATCAATGGAACAACGATTTGGAAACCACAGCCAGGGCCAGTGGCTGCGAAGATAAAGAAATAATGGATATTGTATCGACAACTATCCAAGGACTGAAGCAAGAAGGAAAGGGAATTGTTTGTCAGGGAGGGGGGAAAAAAAGTCAACAACACAGGAAGTCCAAGATAGAGGATTTACTGTTTGTTAAGAAGCCAGGGATGGAGGACAATGGAAATGTTTCACTGACTTTGCGGCAATGGACGGTGTCCGCAGCAAGAACGGACCCAGTTTGACTTGGCTGGCTGTCCCTACTGCCTGCTCCAACAACCGTGCTCTCTGCCCGAGTTAATTAACTACTTACCGTATAATGATGGTTAGTTAAGTCTCAGGTAGCCAGACGCCTTTTCCTTTTGCCCTTTTCCGAATCGCGGGGTTCTTTGTGATGTGATAGCGGGCCAGGCCAGGTTGTCTTTCAAGGTCGTATCCATTTTAACACTGGCAAATCGGATTGAAAGAGCGTCGTTGTCAACAACTAGGAACTGAAACAGATTCTGTCCGTTAATTCCCACTACCACAGATCGGATCTGACATGTGGTGGCACAGGATAAGTGATGTCTCACAGCTTGCATTAGTTAACTAAGTCGGGTCGGTCCAAGCGGTGGCTAACCATATCTAACAATCTGCTCCGTATGCCCACCCACTTCCGTCAACCATTCTAGCATGCCAGATCCTGCACTGTCATTAAAAAGAGTGAAGTGGTACTCTGTCCATCGGGTCCCACCACAGCAAAAGGCATTCTATTTTTGGGAGAAAAGCCACTGACGCGGACCAAGCAAAGAAACGTCACATAGATTGAACGTGTTGGAAGATGCGAATAAAACCCCTATGGCAAGAATTACCAGTGAAAACATGCCTGCTTATGCAGTTCGATTTCTACGACAACTAAAAGATCACAAGTATCCAGAATTTGTTTGAGTCAAAAGAGTTATATCGTTAATTCACAGCTGGGTGGCTGTCGTTTGCTTGTCCTGGCCAACGCCCGCTCTAAACAAGCGGACAGGTTAGTTAGTTAATTAACTCGGCAGTTCAGCTGGCTTTTCGACCGACCTTAGAGTCGAGGCAGAAGCCATACCCTTTTTCTGAATCAAAAGGCCATCAAAAGCTCAAGGCAATGATCGATGGACACCTTGGATTTCACTGGGAGAAGCATTGAAAATTACATATATAATCCATATGTAAAGATTGTATTTGCCCACACGAAAATGGCCTTGGCGTAAAGTAAGTTACGGACTACTCCATGCAGGTGAGCCCAAACGCGCAAAAAAAAAAGCTGTTGACAAAATTTCCCCTCACAGCAGTTTTCAAGAGATTCTCCCGCAACTTGAACTGAACCAACAAAGGTTCAATTGTTAGGAAGCTAAGCAATTGTGTAGGTACTTCTCCAACTTTTGCTTTTCCTCTCGTTCTCTTCTCTGTGGTATTTAACGTAGAGCAATAAGTGCGCACTTTCATCCTTTGTGAGACAAACCTTTTCTGACAGCCCGTCCATGATGACTTGATCCTCAAACAGACTGCATTTCGAAGTATATATATACTTACTATTAAAGCTGAAACAGTTATTTGGCCAAGCTGCATTTCATTTCTTCGATCGACTGAGATTATCATTACCTGTCTCTTTATCCCCTCCTCCCAGGTTCCCCGTGAACAACTCCCCACGCGCCGGAATGGCTGAGGCACAAAAGCCCACTGACGTGGATACAAACCCAAATGCTGCGGCAGAGAAGGATGTTCAAGACGTCCTCGCGGAGCTGAAGGCTGAGGAAGCCGGCAATCAGAAAACACAGGGGGAGGAAACTTGCGCTTCGGACGAGGCAGAAAAGAAAGACTCCTCCGCTAATGGTGCCCAAGCTGATTCCGAAGCCCAAGAGGAAGCTAAAATCATCGCTGCTGCGAATAAACTCGGCCAGGAATCGGTTTCGGAAGACAAGCCACGGCAGGAGAAGGACCGCCGTGGTTCTCGGAGCGGCCATTGCGGAGAAAAGAAGCGTGTAAACTATAGTGATAACATCAAGTCGGACGTGACCACATTGGAACAAAGCAGCGATCCCGAGCAGATCCGCAGACAGGTCCGTGACACTCTGACAAAATTGACTCGTCGCTATAGGAGCTAACCAACTGTGTAATCATTTAGGTTGAATTTTATTTCTCCGATTCTAATCTTCCCATGGACAAATTCCTGCTCTCAAAAGTTGGCGGGAGCGAAAATCGACCCGTCGAATTGTCCGTACTTCATTCATTTAAGCGAATGCGGCGCTTCCAACCATTTAGCGCCATTGTCGACGCCCTCAAAGACTCTGAAACTCTCGAACTCACTAATGACAATACATGCGTTCGGCGCAAGGTTCCTCTCCCAGAGTCCGGAAAGAACAATGGCGAATCATCCGTTGCTAAAGTCTTTGAGGATAAATCTATGCCCCGTAGCATCTACGCCAAAGGTTTCGGGAAGGAAGAACCAAGCACACAGTTCGATATCGAAGCTTTCTTTGCTCCCTACGGACCGACAAATGCTGTTCGCCTCCGACGCACCAACGAGAAGATTTTCAAAGGTAGCGTGTTTGTAGAGTTCGACTCGGAGGAGACCCAGAAGAAATTTTTGGCTATTGACCCAAAGCCCAAGTGGAAAGGAAGTACGGAATTACTCATTAAAAGTAAAAAGGATTATTGTGATGAGAAACTTAAGGAAATCGAAGCTGGGCGCATTAAGCCGAACAAGAACCGCGGAGGCTTCAAAGGTCGCGGCCGTAAAGATAACCGTGACTGGAGAGATCGCAGAGCAGAAGACCAAAAGCGAGGCTTCAATAAAGGCAGAGGCGGCCAGCGCGGTCGCGGAAACAGAGATAGGGACAGAGGACGCCCAGAAACATTGAAAGATTCTCGGTACGTATTATCACTCCAAGTATTCTCTTGACTCGAGGCTGAAGTTAATTCTCTTTTGCCTTTAGTGGTGTTCCTGTCATCCAAATTGCCAATGAAGATACCAAATCTACAGAAGCCAACGCGACTGCTGGGCAGAAACGTGACCGTGAAGACCCCAATGTGGATGGAAAGGTTGCCGGAAACGGTGATCGACCTGCGAAGAAAGTGGACACCAAGGAGGCTTGACGCATTTGAATGTAAAATCAACATATTACCAATATATCTATATGTGATAAAAGCAAACAAGGTAGGATGGGACTTATATCTTAATGGGCTTTCCTGTTTATTGGGCGCAAAATGGTCCTTGGCATTAGTGGGCTTTTTTTTCCTCCGAGTGTTCTGACCTAGTTATGATGGTCTACGGTTTCATTTCCCTCTTATTCTATCATGGTTGTGCAATCATGTACCATATGTGCAAACCAATTTTTCTTGATCAACAGTGTCTGAGCGTTTGCTCAGGATGATTGAACACATGCGAAACCCGTGTACATTAGTCCACGACAAGTGCTTCAGGAGTGGAATTATATTTAAAATGTCTTATAGATGTAGGATATCCATTGATTGTAACTATAAAGCTAAACGCATAGGATCACAGCTGGCTCTTAATTTCTAGGCTTGGGGATGATCGATTAATGCGTTTTGACAATTTATGTTTCAAGCGCTCTGAAGTTACCTTGTATGACCTTGGGAACCATGCAAATAGGTATTCTTCATCATCTCCAAACAACATACTGGTCAACGCCCGCGCGCAAGGAAAGGCAGTAACCATACCTAAACAAAAATCATTGGTTAGTATTAGGGTTAAGAAAAAATCTTTGGTCAGCCGCTTACCATGGCCTTGGAATGAAGCAGAGATATAGAGGCCAGGTTCCTCTGGCAATTCTCCAACCAACGGCTGCCCATCCCCACTAAATCCCATAATCCCTGTCCATTGCCTCCTGATACGGCCGGCGGGGTCATCCTTGCCCCAATTTTTCCCAAAGTAGCGCGCCGTAGTTGCAGTAAGGTACTCTGAGATCTCTAGGTCGCATATAGTATCGTCAACAGTGCCATATTGATACAGCCCTTCCTCTTTTGCAATGGCTAAACCACCACCAATAACGATGTCCCCTGCATATTTGGTACCTGGTGGTCGCGGAATCATATACTCGAAGCCATTTTCGTAGATGAACGAATAAGTTCTTCCTAGTCCGTCCTTTGGGATACCTGCGCCCGGTCTATGGGCGGTGATCTGGCCACGCAGGGGTACTATCACGCCCTGAAGTTTCGGATAAATGGCTGCCGTATAACCGTTTGTTGCCAGAACGACTTTGGAGGTATATATTGTGCCTCTTTCGGTTCCAACGGCCCAGCCCCTTGCGTCCTGTCGGGCAAGTCGCGTCATTGGGGTCATTGTCTGAAGATTCATGCCCTTTGTCAGGCATATTTTCAAGATTCCGACCACGAATTTATAAGCGCTAATACTTCCAGCCTCATAAGTAATTGCTCCCGAAGCTCCGGGACAGAGAAATTTCTCTTCAGCTTCTTTGCCGGTCCAGAGTGTATATTGACTTGCCCGATCGCCTGGCATGCACCGCCTCATGAGTTCAATCGTCTTGACGGAATTGTCCCATACTTTCCGTCCATATACGATATCCACGGTCTCAAGTTGCCGGCCGTCGCAGGGAATATCATGCTCTCTGGCAAAAGCGTGCATCTGTTTCATGGTATTATATTCTAATCTCGCAATTTTAATGGCTTCTTCCAGCCCTACGTCCTCAACATTGGCCGCAAAAGTCGTGTACGAGGCAGGTTTCGTATGTCCACCTAAGGCCAACAGCGAAGTATTAGCTAGGTGATTCGTTTACTAGTTCGACGTTTGCCGAGTAGTCAATTCAAAGCATAACTACTCAAATATATTCGTCAAGTCTTAGAGTAGGATAACATAGATTCTTACCGTTTCTTCCTGTTGCGCCACTACATGCCTGTCTTGCCTCGAGCATAACAACCTTTGTATTCGGCGCCCTGGTGAGGATGTTGTACGCGACGGTGGCACCGGATATGCCAGACCCAACTATAACCACATCCGCGGTCTCTGGCAATAGCTGGGTCGAGCACAAATCTGCTATTCCATCTGGTGGATCTTGCCAGTAGGCAACGGTGGGATTTTCCGGGGGGAAACTGACTGGAATTGAGGCTCTCTTATCCATAGTAATCGACAATGAGATGATTGGGAAAAGTAACTACTTAATGAGCAATTCTTGGCGTAAGACGTGCTCTTTAGATGGTTATACCTGCAATTTAGTAGGGATCTGGCGGCTACCTCGTTCAGCCGAAAGGGTATCTCAAAACTCCAATCGGCACCGAGCTGATAAGCTACCAGCTCATCCAAGTTCCACTCAAACGGCCCGAGGAAGCTCAGCCAGATATATGCAACACTCAACCCAAAGAGCAGAGTCGATTATTCAAGGTCACATAAGCATGCCACGGACAACCCACAAATCTACTCAGCCGCTGCATCGGCAGTGGTTGGCTCCAGTATCAATAAATACAACGTTCATTGACCGATCTTGCTAGAAAGTGAGAATTCAGAGCATACACCGCAGGTTCGCCGAGGAGCGAGCTACCGAGTGCATTGGTCTGTGATATTAGGCCGTTAATTACATGTAATGCGGAGCTCAACTTACCGTAAGACTAATTACGGCTTAGTCAGGTTCCACCCGCGATAACCTTGCAGTTAAGACTTCAAAACCTCCTCCTTCTTCTTCTTCCGGAAAAATTCGCTTTCCTATGCCCCCATGCCTGCATGCGATCCAGGTTGTGTGGTTATTCTTAATGTTGTGTTGTCGTTGTTGGAGTTGAATTGAGAACCTTGCTTTTCCGAGCTGTCCAAGACCGAATTTTCCACATCAAACCAGTTGGCATTTTAGGAGTCTAGGACGCAGCAACAAACGCAACAAATGGAAAAATAGAAAGCACCATGCTCTAATGTGGGAAAAAAAAATAAGAATGATAGATTCAACCCCCTAAGCGGCCCATCACAGTTACGGGATGTCATCAGGCTGCTTATGGACCCGCCATCACTGGCAACCCGAGATGCCGCACTTAGAAGACCACATGTATACTCTGTTACATACGGGCAAGGCCTTGCTAGCTATGGGTTCAGTGGATTTGAGGGATTCAAGATGGTTTCACGAAGAAATTGTCTCGCGCTTCATGCTATGGACGCATGACTATGCCACGATGCAAATTTCAGACAGAACTGCCGATGATACAAGACCGTTCGGAGTAGATGGAATCAACACCCTGGAAAAACCAAGATCCAGCCAATTACTTCCCTTTAAGCGCGGGGCTTATCTCCGTTCATCCCCAGCATGTGAGCGCACGATGCAATCTCCTCGAAGAAGAGTTTTTTTTTTGCATGTTCGAGGCGTCATGCCTAGCGAAGTCATCGCCCGGTATCGTTTCGGACAATAAAAGTCCGTTGGTTGGGATCCTACTATGTTATCTCAGCATGTGCTGAATGTATATGCGTATTCCCGAGAAAGCAAGGACTGCTATGGACAATGCCTGAGCGATGTCTACCATGCTTTACTGCAAGATATCTCTATTTGTCTCCTCTCAAGCCTCTCTTTAATAACGAACCCATATCCAGGGCCGTATAAACCCGGTAGTTTAGAGTGTCAAGGTTGGTTCCTTTTCTATCGAAACAAGCCTAGCAATCAAGGCCTCGGCGGTCGGCAATCATGAACCAATAGCATTTTCCATTACTCCGATTAGTATCAAGGTTTAACCCCAGTTTTATACGTGGGGCAGCATGGACTTCCCTATCAGGGGATGGTTGCCCTGAACCAATGTGGACCATGCTTACCAGCTATACTTTATCTTCAATCTTCCCCGCAAAATGATCAACTTTGGGGGAAACCATTCTGCACTTGCGTATCTATGGGCATTAAGCTCCAGCTGGCCCCCAGATTTGGGCAGCTCAACAGGGGCGTTCTATCATCCTCCATGGAGAGATATATAGACCTTGCCGGGCGCCATGTTAGGCAAGATCTCAAAATGAGCTTTTTCCTCTGCTACGAGTTCAGTCTTTCATCGGGATAGGGAGTAAAGGCCATCAAAATGGAGTTTCCCACAGTCGAAGGGGTCAAAATGGTCCCAGGGACAGTCCACATCGTTGACCGTGAGTATGCCTCCGTTCCCGCTCCTGCTCACTTCCATTTCGTACCCCGGTTAATCAAATACGAGTCTCTGAGCAGTTGAGGGAACGATGGATGTCAAACACCAAAGCGGTGGCCAAAAGGACATTATCTTGGTTCCGCAGCCAACAAATGATCCAAATGACCCTCTCAACTGGAGTAGGTTGCGGAAAGAATATCACTTCTGGCTTCTCTGGCTTTGGGGATTCATTGCTGCCGTCTCTGTCAACTGGGTGGGACCGGTCTGGGTAAGCATCTTACTTCCAATAAGCGTATGTGTTAAGGAAGACAACTAATATTGGTCATGTCACTCTCCAGACCCAGTTTACGATCGATTTGCATACGAATTTTAATCGGTTAAACGTATCCTCAGCATTATGCTTTTTGTTTCTTGGAATTGGCTGTGTTTTCTTGCAGCCCATTGCGATGAAAATTGGCAGGCGACCAGTCTACATTGCGGGAACCCTTCTTAATTTGGCCGGCTGCATCTTGGGTGCTTTCCAAAAGACAGTGGAGATGTACTTTGGCGTCAGTATCCTAACTGGATTTGGTGCTGCGCCAGTGGATTCTCTTGTACAAGTGACAACTGCCGATATCTTTTTTGCTCATGAGAAAGGCACTCGGTTAAGTTTATACGTTTTTACGATATATGCAGGATCGTACCTTGGACCCGTAGCAGCGGGTTATATTGCAGATTCGCAAGACTGGCGATGGTGCTTCTGGTACCTTGTCATTTTCTTCGGTATTCTCCTAGTGATACAAGTGTTTACGATGGAAGAATCCGTATTCCGAAGGCCGCCTGCCCCAGCTGAAATTTCCGCAGAAACTGTCTTAGAAGACAAGCTACAGGTCGTGGAAAAGGGAGCCGAGTCTTTTATTCACGATACAGCATCGGCGACGCCTCCACCGCCTGCGAAAACTTATTGGCAACGAATGGGCCTGTATGACACCAGCTATAGCGATCCGAGGCCGTTGTGGTTAGTAGCGATCAGCCCATTCTTCCTCGTCACTTACCCTGCTGTCATGTGGGGTGGCCTTGTATATGGTGTCCAAATCATGTGGCTTTCCCTCATAACAGTGACACAATCCTCTACCTTCAGTGCGCCTCCTTACAACTTCAGTATAGCCAACGTGGGTAATGTGAACTTTGCAGCGTTCATCGGAGGTATCATTGGTATGGTATGGGGAGGCTATGTCTCTGATTGGTGTATCATTCACCTTTCCCGACGCAACAAGGGGATTTTAGAGCCAGAGTTCCGTCTCTGGACTATGCTTGTTCCAGCGATAGTAAATACAGGGGGCCTCCTTATGTATGGCTTGGGATCACTTTATGGCGTTCATTGGATCCTTCCAGCTGGATTTGGAATGGTGTTCATTGGCTTTGGTATTGGAAGCGGTGCGGCAATTGCGATTACTTATGCAGTGGATTGCTACCCTCGGGTTGCATCGGAAGCTCTCGTCTTGATGCTCTTCCTCCGGAATGTTATTGGTACTGGTTTTACTTTTGCGATTGAGTAAGTTTCCCCCCATCCACTTACCATTTAGACATTGAAAATGCATTGGCGCCTAACATTTTTTTTTTCAAGACCGTGGCTGGAGCATAATGGTCTCCGGGACACGACCATCATTATGTCGATGGTGTGTTTGTTCACAAACATGACGTTTCTCCTCATGGTGTGGAAGGGAAAACGCTTGCGGGAATGGACTGCTCCCAGGTATTACAAGATGATGCAGCAAAAGAATAAATTCGCTGTTTCACCTTGAAATAGCAGTCAATCTCTACACCGGTCAAATTTCATGACTCTAGTATACTCAGTTAATAGTGCATTATGGTCCTAATTTACACTCAAGTTGTAAAAAAGGATTTAACCTAGCAAGCTTAAAAATGTACATAAATCATAGCTTATCCCTCAGACTTCCATATCATAAGCCAATGTATCCTCACATAGCTCCTCGCGCATCTTATGCACCCTACGTTAAACTAATTAACTTGCAAACTTCACCATCAAGAAAATTAGTCAAATTGAACATACTGCATGTGTGCCGGATGCTCTGCATAGACCGCAACATCCTCTTTCTTCTCCAAAATCGCTAAAAGGCCCATATTAAAGCCTTTTGCTCGGGAAGCAGTCATGGCGAGAGGTGGGTTGCTATGCATTTCGAGAAGACCTATTATCTCGCAATCAGACCCTATCTATCCACCCTTGTACCTTATGAGAGGAGGCAAATCAAAGGACCACATTAGACTAACCTGGTATTTGTCCAACCATGCCCTTGCAAAGTTGTGCAAATTGATCCAACTCGGCCTGCGTGACCCCAGGCTTAAGGCGAAAGAGAACTAGGATATGGTTACCTTCATCCTTGAGAGCGTTGACCCGCGAAAAATGAAGACGGTGGACTAACCAATGTGGAAAATGGGCATTTTGATATTATGCGAGTGACTTCAGAGGTTGGAGAATGTGACTAATAGTGATATCCCATAGATATCAATTCATGGTCCCGCTTTTTGAAGGTAAAAAGGATTTGAGCGGACCGATACCGGCTCACTCCGGTAGAAAATTGCATCTAGGCCTGGCCTGCTGATAAATCGTAGAGAACTGCGCTTTATTGAGAATATATCACTAAGACTAAATTGAGAAATCTCATGACCAACAGTCGTCAATTCACGATGGATACAATGGTAGTAAGCCATCTACATGAAAAGTACATGAAACGTGACTTCGCGGGGAAGTTATGTCCATTCTCAACTTCTCAAGCGACCTAATCAATGGGTCGGCAACAAACCTTACCATCAACAAGAACGCTAGCCGTATCCTTAACCGCCGGAACATCCAAGGCAGGGTTGCGATCAAAGAAATCAGACGGGCGGAATTGGAGCTCGATTTTCTCAACCGGCATGACTGGCCAATCTTCCACTCGCGGATTATGAGTGAATCCAAACACCGACCATACCACGATGTCTGTATCGAGGGTGTTTTCATTGCGCGAGGCCATATCTTCGACTCCACCTTTTTCTTCATGTGACTGATTAGTGAAATTGCCTGCAGCGTAAAACTCACCGTCCTTATAGGAAGTGACCCAAAGATGATGCTTTGTGAACTTGGCCCTTTTAGCCATAATTGACTGAGGGTTTGCTAGCAGGAGCTGGGAGGGAGGAGGCGTAAACTTGTAGGACACCGGCTTTCCGGATATTGGATTCTTTATATTGGTATTTGACATCTTGACGACGAGATTGGTGAATGGAGACGCATTAAATCCGCTAGACTTTTCAATCGGCTGTGAGACAACATTATAACCATTGCCATACGGGTTTCTAGTAGGATCCATTGGCATAGGCAAGGATTCTTCGCGGAAAATAGTATTATTATACCCATCAACAGCAGGATCGACTCGTAGGCAGAACAAGTGTTGATGATTTTGGCCAAGTACTCCGGGTGAGACAACGTTTCCCCAAGGTGAAGTCTTTCCAGGATCGATATTTACCACTGAAATAACACCGGTTGGCCGTACCTCAAGGCCGACAGCTCCGGCCTGATCAAATTTATATGCAAAAACGTATTCATAGTTACCAAGCGTGATGATGTACTGAATAACTAGTTCTCGATATCGTGTAACAACTGGTCGATCGGTACGAAAATTCGTGTGTTTCCATCCGATACCATTATCTTGCTCATGGATGCATACCACATTTGGTGCTGGGATCGGTTGCCCAGAGAAGTCAGTGTTGAATGTATCCAGGTATTTGATGGTGCCCAAACAATCGCATCCCAGAGACAGGTTGTTTGCAGAGCGGCCAGCACCGCCATCACCAAAGTCAAAAGCTTGTTTTCGATGGAATGGCGGTCGAGGGTCACCGTAAGGGACGGTCATTTCAGATAAACTCATGCGATAAAAAACGCTGCGACCATCATAGTAAACATCGTGGAGAGTAATACCTTCACGGGGGTTAAATCCCACGCGGAAACGCCATTTCTGCCATTCGATTAAACTATCATCGGTCACTTTGAAAGATGGTCCTTCTGGTTGAATAATGCTTAATGGTTTAATATCGGTACGATATTCGACATTGGCGAGCTCAGGGACATATTCCGCTGGACGGCAATGATCAACAGGGCCGGCTTGATGAGTATCGTATACTATACCGTCAGCAGTTCCGCCCGTAGCGAGCTTTTCTATCTTCACAATCTCTTTCTTGTAAACATCCAATATGGCCATGATCGGTATTGGATGGGAGTAATGATTTGAATCCAGGTTTCCATTGCGTTTGTCCTTTGCAAAACATAATCCCTGGATATAGCGTGGAGGGACATCTCCTGGGTCCGAATAACCATATGGCCAGGGCTCAAGCTCTACTTCGTAACCTTCTGGCAACTTGAACTTCGATACCGCTTCTTGGAATACTGGCGATGGAAGGCAGTGGTCAAAGAAGCTCTTCATTTCTTCCCTTCACGCAGAGACAACATCGGTAAGTGGAAGCATTTCTCTCTTCATTTGCGAAAATACTTACATTGTCAGGAAGGGCTGGCATGAGGCGTCAAAATCCTGTTGAGAAACCACCTGCTTCAAGCCAACGTCCACAACCGACTCCGTATACCCGCAGAATGTGTTTTTTTGGATAACATCATATTGGACCCGAGCCAGCCGGGGTGGACGGGGAGTGTCCTTGCTAAGGGTACCGGAATGTTCTGCCTTAAGAAATGGTATCAAAGATACCTTGGCAGGCTCCTCGAGGAAAATGGAACGGAACTGGAGCAATGCTTCGGGCCAAGTTTTGAGCACAACATCTCGAGCATCGACAATCTCATCAGCCCGCAATTGATGCAGTGGATGAGGTTGGGCCATGGTGATTTTTAAGAAAACGCGTTGGTCTTTAGGAATACAAGAAAATAGTACCCTAAGGCCAAAAGAATAAAGTGCAGACAATGAGCAAAAGAATAGCTTCTGATAGCCACAGCCGTCGCTTCAGGAAATCGAATTGCAAGAGGATGGTTCTTGGACAGGCCGTTCAAGAATTTGTAGGACGAAGGAAGCATTCGTAAAGCGAAAGAACGGCGGAAGCCTACCGGTTATTATATTTCTGAGCCTAGTGTCGATGCGCGTGCAAAGTACCCCGCTTAGACAATTCTGTAAATTGCCGTCAATTGAGGTGTTATCACGGCAAAACTGTCTGAACATTTGTCAGGGGGAGATTAGAAGGACGACACCGAAACCGGTTCAAAAGGGCAAGTCCACGCCTTAGGGGCAGGGCAGTGGAAGACGATTGGAAGATCTTGATGGATGATGGCAAGGTTCCCTGACGCTATGTCCATCGTGTTTGCCGTGGACAAATCGCGTTGATCCCGGCAAGCCCTTTGGCCATGCAGAGCCAGAGGAAGTGGACGCAGGGCCCCCTCGTCGGAATGTAACTCTGAGGGCATAAATGGCCGAGTATTGGTGATAGAAAACCCCGTAAGACCGTCTGGGAATTTATCAGCGTGGCGACTAGGAGGGATCAGAGTAAAAGCGCTATCTGTCCATCATCAGCATGGTCAATTCACGGAGCGACGGTCCGCTATTAGCCGATCTCGTCTTTTGTAGACGAATCTCTCAAATGACCGTGTGCTATCAATCTCGAAACAAATCTCTAGCGTTGTTGGCCATGGTCTTTGATGGATCTGGTGGATGAACGTGACAACGCTGGTCTCCAAGTGCAACAGCACTTAACGCCTTTCACTCACCGACAACATGCAACTCACTTATGGACCTATTGACCACCGTCCCTGACTTCCCCACCGAGTCTTACGCCCATATCTTACCAATTCTCGAAAAGATAGAAATCTCAGTAAAGGAGCTTTTACTTCTTGACGCCCTTGAGATTGCGAAGCGGACGCGAATCCCAGTCGCGGAGGTTCGACGCCTCACAAACCATGTCCTAAACGCGCTCCACGAAGACCTCGGACTGGAAGGGGACCAGACAAGGCGAGATGGGCACGATGCCTCAAAGCCAGGCTTCCCATGTGGCGATGCAAGTAGCGGCCAAGGTGCCGGTCGGAATTTCCAGCCACCTAGCCTGGCGTTTATCAGCACGCTGGACCCCGTCCTTGATGACCTTCTTTCAGGTGGGATATCGACTGGGTATGTGACGGAAATAGCGGGAGAAAGGTGTGTCTTACTAGCTTACGCTGTTCGGCCCGAGACATCATTGCTGACCGGGAGTAAACGGTGCATAGTGGCAGCGGCAAGACTCAGCTTCTACTTCATTTTCTCCTCTCCGTCCAGCTTCCGCCTCCCTACGGACTAGGCAAAAATGCACTACATATATCAACGGAGGCAGACCTACCTACAAACAGGCTGTCTCAAATACTCGAGGAACATCCTTGCTTGTCATCTCTCTCCCCTGATCTTCGGCGTCCATCTCTGGACAATGTCCTGAGCATTACTACTGTCGATCTCGAAACTCAGGACCACATCCTCAACCATCATCTTCCTACTGCGATATCGAGATACAATGTTGGTCTTGTGGTAATTGATTCTATCACAGCAAATTACCGTGTTGAGAGTTCCACCAATAATATATCCGGGTTGCTTGATCGGGCATGGGAGTTCAAGAGGCTGGGACAACTTCTTCGAAATCTAGCTATCAAGCATAATATTGCCATTGTCGTTGCCAATCAGATTTCCGACAGACTCAACGATTTGGACGGGACTACATGGACAGAAGAGCCTGAATATTTGCTCAACCGCTTTACTGAGCCGCCCCCAACCCAGCTTTCTTCACAAAACCCAGAAATTTCTCCGAAAATACCTGCCTCCCTGCCCTCCCAATCGTCTAACCCTATTGATTCGTCTCATGCGTTGCTACGACAAACCCAACAACCCCCTGCCATGGGACGAGGTATCACAGCGTTCTCGCCCAGCGACAGCCATCCTTCACCCAACGAAGGTACGCAGCTCAACATCCGCCATATTAGCTCAATCCTAAGCTTTGCGTACCAACAGCCGTTCTACACTGGCTGGGGAGACCCCTACGAGCCAAAACCTTGGAAAACCCCGGCGCTAGGGTTGGTCTGGACGAACCAACTAGGTTGTCGGATTGTATTGAAGATACATGAACGCTCTAATACCACTCCCAATTCCTCTGCCGCCGGAGATACGAACGCAAAGCCATCGACTGGATCGTTGGCGGGCGATCGAACCGGCCCCGAAGTAGTACAGGGTCTTCGGAAAGCGGAACTGGAAGTTGAAAGCGGCCATCGGTCAGAAAAGAACGACGAGGGCCAATCTGGCGACCAGCAAGAAGTTGGCAAGAAGCAGGAACCGGAAGAGAACACTCCCTCCAGCCAGGAACACGGAGATCTCAATGCTAGCCGATTACCAACCGTGATACGTTGTCCAACGTCTAGTAGGAAGCGAATAATACATGTGGTTTTTTCACCTTGGACGTTAGGAAAACTGTCTCGAGAACACACAGGATACCAAGAAGTACCTGCAAGGGGTTATGGGAATGAGACCGCATTCGAACTCCCGCAGGATGGTGTCCAGTTTGAGATTTTGCCCAGTGGAATCCGCGCGATACCCTTTTCTACATGTTAACAGACATTGCATTGGCTGATTTGGCAACAATATAGCATATTTTGAATAAATAGCATGGAGCTTTTGACGAGAAAGTCTAAACTTTTGTCAAAATATATTGAATCGTTGATGATGATCAAATCAACTTTGCCAACCCGGCTATGGAAAAAGTGTCCCAAATTCATGACGTAGATTATTTATTTCTATTTTGCGAAAATAAAAATCCAAGCAACCTACCAATTATCCGTCTTTTTTCAAAGGTTTTTGCTTTTTGCTTCTCTTTGAACTGATGAATCTTTCTTCGTCATGGGGAGTTAGTTCATTTGATCTCACTCGGGGTGTGGAGGCTTTCGCCCTTATCCCCGCAATACTTCCCGACCCGCCTCAGACTTGGCTTCAGTTCCATCATCGATGGAGACGGTGCACACACGGAGACATAGCCACACTGCCCCAGCAGTAATATTAATATCTGTTTTGCTTCCGCTGACATCCGGAGCAGCAAGTTCAGAGTCTCGTTTCTTTTGCTCTTTCGAAAAAAACCTGAAAAGCCTTGATAGTAGAAGATCGAAACATTTCGATCTCTTTTTCTCCCTTGTATACATTGCGATTAATGTTCAGAGAAGTTCGCAACGGACTAGTGTGATTATCAGCAGTCGATTCTGGGAAAGGGTGCGCTGCCAAGTGCAAAGGGATCTCGAATTCTCTCTCCTAAGCTTCATCAGCAAGTCTGGAAGCCGTCAACATACTCATCACCGAAAAGGCTGCAATGCGCCTGCTATCTGGTGTATCTTTGCTCATACATTCATTTTATTGCTAGCCAAGTTGCTATTTGATTTATTTATTTCAAAAATAGAACACGGTAAGAACTACTCTATTCAGGTATCTATTGGTCTATCACACGCATTCATCGTCCATCATGATATTGTGAGAATAGTGCGCCTCCGGGAAAGGATGTGGTGCTGACTTGAGGTAGGTATCCGAGCCAAATACTAGGTAAATCGCCACAGATGATAGCCAATGTCCTGCATGTCAAGCAATGACAGAATGCTCATTCACTGCTAGCAAAGAAGATCGTGACCCCATCCACACGTCTATACATCTGAACACCAACTTTTTTAGGGGGGGAGGAGATGCAACCCTTCCGCATGGCACCGCAGTATGCCCAGCATACACGATACATGATCAAAGTTGAATATAAAGTGCAAACTTCACTAAGTGGAAAACATGCGTACTCCCGACGCCTTGCACCAAATACTAATTCAATGGAGCAGAAACACTAGACCCTTTTTTGTGTGGATTATAATTATGCGACAGTCATGCCGCGGTTTCAGCATCGTTCCATGTGGGTATCCCTATATCGTTTGCCCAAGAATCGATCGGGTTTCTCTATTTGGCCTTTCCTTCTGTTGGTTCAACAATAAGCGGGCAAGGGCCCAAACCATTACGATTTCGGAAGAAGAGAACCCCCTTGCCTTCGCCTTGGGCACCTTCTGACGGTTCAACCCACTGGCACATCCTCATACTGCGCCATAGAGCTCCGAGGAATCCTAGGCTACCACCCCTTGTATCAGAACGATAGTGTTTGCCCATGACCTTCTTGATCGCTTCGGACGCCTCATCTGCGTTGTAGAATGGGATGGTGCTGACGTAATGGTGAAGGACGTGAGTTTCGATAATACCGTGGAAAAGCTGACGACCAATGAATCCAAATTCACGATCGATGGTGGCTGCTGCGCCTCTGGCAAAATTCCACACTGAAGAGTGATAGTGTGGCAGGCTAGGGTCAGTGTGTTGCAAGTAAGTGATGGCGACTGGATAAAGCGAAAATATTCGTTAGTCGACGATATCTCAAAAAGATGGAATTACAGCCAATACATACCCAGCCAGTGATTAACCCATAGGTACGGAAGGAAGTACCAAACGAGAAGATTAGTCCAACCATATCTCTGGCCAAGAGCGTATAAGACAGAGCCCATAATTAAAAGACCAATGTCGCTCAGCACAATGAGTTTGGCATCCTTGGCCTCGTACAATGGGCTCGAAGGGTTGAAATGGTTGACACCGGTGAACATGCCGTTTTTCTTGCCTTTGCCGCGACCTTCTCTTTGACACTCATGATTATCATGTCCAGTAACGTTGGAAAGCAGATACATCGGCCACCCAAACAATTGTTGAAGAATGAGGTTGGTGGCTGCCTGTATAGGTGTCTCTTCCATAACTTCATTCAGCTGGTGAACGAAATAACCCATGCGCGAAGCGTATTGCTGCCTGGTCTTGGGAACGAAGACCATATCACGTTCAAGATTTCCGGTTGCCTTGTGATGTTTTCCATGCGAGATTTTCCAGGAGAAATAGGGGACAAGTAGGGATGAATGAAGGATCCACCCAACCGTGTCATTGAGGACCTTGGAGGGCGAAAAGGATTGATGGCCACATTCGTGTGCGAGAACCCAGATACCAGTGCCGAAAAGCCCTTGAATGAAGGTGTACACGGCCCACAATCCAGCACGAACGGGAGTGGATGGGATATTGTCCGGTGTCACATAATTGTGGAAGACGTAGAAAGTCGTACTCAAGCACGCCAAATCCCTGAGGACATATGACAGGCCTCGGATACCATCTCGCTTGAAGCAGTGCGCGGGAATGGCATCTCGGATCTCCTTAATGGTAAAATCCGGGATTTCGAATTCGTTGCCATAGGTATCTAACAGTTTCCCAGGGTTATCAGCCAACGCTTCGGAAGCCAGCGAGGAAAGGGATGTGGTAGAAGGAGACTGTCGAGGGCTTTCCAAAGGAGAAGCAGTGACGGAGCTCGTGACCGACGAGTTTTCGGTAAGTTGGCGGTGCAAGGCGACGCGCTTGGGAATGGCAGTGGAAGACATGTTAGATCGTATAGCTGCGTCTCGACAAAGCGTCTCGAAAGGTGCTTTCAAAGGGTGCACGAGCAGCCGTAGATGTCGACAAGTTGGTTGCGCCGAGAAAATTTTCTGACGGAATGCCACCCCAACAGAAAGAAGAAATGTCGTGAATGCTTGAGGAGTAGTCACAATGCTGGCTTTTCAATTGGACTAAACGAGGTTACCTGTTAGCTGATCGCTTTTGAAAAGCAGAGGACCCAATGGCTATGCAAAGATGAATATTGCAGGTATTGGGATTTGATTCTGGTTCCTGAAAACTTACCATCCAGGAGAAATCCCAACCGAAAGCTATTTCCGTTGAAGTCTCAGGCTCGCAAGCGAAAGAGTGAAGAAAAGGAGAGGAAAGAGAGGGACACACAAAGAGAGGGATGTAAAGAGAGGGGAGCAAGGGGAAAGGGGAAAACGGATGTAAAGAGAACAAGGAGAGAGATGACGGTGAGGACAATTCCCTTTCACTCTTCTTATTTCCTGCGCCGTTTGCCGCTTCCCCAAAGAAGCTTCTTTAACTTTTTGGGCCCGCCAAGCTTTCATGGGTTTCGTATTGACTCGGTATTTCATCCCTGAATGTAACATCTTCTGGCTTTGTGTCTTTTCAGCTCTGCCACAGCATCATGTCGCAGTTGATGATGTGGCCATTTGAGACATCATGAGTTGCTACTTCTGGACAGCCAGTGGAAGCCCTGGATATCTATCAGAAATGAAAAAGCAGGCGATTTATCCAGGCTTTGGAATAAAAGCATCCCTACGGCGTGCCTACTAGTCTTTCAAGGCTGGTTTTGGAGTCGAGACTGCGTTTCGTCAGATCAGGCCTAATGGTCATCCTTTCTTGCGCTTTTGCAAAACCATCCCACTACCCCTTGGAGGTTATCGAGGGATGGCGGCGGGGTTATGGAGTACATATGTCAATGGCAATATGCTGGGGCTTTCCAACAATTCAGGGCGCATGCAGCCATCTTATTTCGGAATCACGCTTTGAGACGCAGGAAATTGGCTCAACCCAATTTGAATGGCGGCAAGCGAGCGATGTTTTCTCTGTAGATCAAATGAACAATGTTGACGAATCTCTGGAATTCTTAATTAATTAGTTCTACCAGCAAAAGCAAACCATCGCCCAGAAAGAAGCCACTTGTGATGAGAGTATTGTATTGAAAGATGAGTACGAATACACTCCAAATACAAGGGTAAACTATTTTCAGGAACGAACCAGCCTTGGCTTTTTCTGCCACGGGCTCAGGACGCCGATTGTTTTTCTCCTCAGCCATTGGAACGCTGGGTGGGAATTCCTCACGCAGAATTCAGATTGAGAGAGTTGTGGAGTTTTGCCGTTCCCTCCAATCTGTGGTCCTGCTCCACTACGCATCAATGGACTCGTTGGATGTTGAAAAAAAAAGGAAGTGGAATACCGTATGGAAAGGCCTGGTATTCACGCCAAACTGATGGTTAAGTTTTCAATCTCATCTACCTTTGCATGGCGTCCGCTTCTAGAGGCCCTTTGATTGGCACAAGCCCGATTACCCTACCTCGGGAACTTGCCAAAGATATTCAGCAGGATCGTGAAAATCATCCAAATGTTCGAGCATTCTGCGAATGAGATGCATGCGGTGCGCCATATTCACACTCAAACCATTCGTGATGTGGTCTGATACTTTCTCACCGCTCGGCCTCGGAAGTATGTGTAGCGTTGAGGCATTCGCAACTTTCAGCTAATGACACTTTTTTTTTTACGCCCATGCACATTTCTCCAGTCGTCAAGATTGACATGTGACAACCGTCGAGAAGGTCATCCGGCAATCAGCCAAGAGGAGATCGCTTCGTCGCTCGGAATTCGGTCGAAAAAGTTCGATTCCTTCGGGTGGCGTGTTCCTCAAGCTTCAATCAAACTAGCCAAATTAGGAAAGATACATGTCAAATTCTCAAGAATGTTGGGGAAGCTAAGTCAGGTTTTGTTGAGGATTCCGCCCCTGTTACACGTGTTTGGTCTGTTTGCAGCAAATTTAGCTCATTTAAACTCGGGTTAGTGGATCCGCTGCCGTTGTCAACTCAACCTTTCCCATTGGCTGAGCGAAAACCTGATTATATAAGTCACCCATGCGTCGTTGGCAGCATGGATGTTTCCTCCCAACCACTAGAAATATCAAGTGATGTTCAGTCGATGAATTGATGAGCATACATATATACAGAGAGCATGGGTATCATTCAATGCCATTATAGCGACTACATACGTTCTACAACGAGGAAACTCGCTGCCCCAGAACCTATTAACCAAGCAGACAAACCTGGCAACGTCCCAACAGTGACAGCCCTTCCCGAAAAAAACAAAAAACTTCGCCAAGTCAGACGGGTATATTTAGACGCTGTTCAGAGTCTATCAACCAAGCAGTAGCCCCCGAAGGTCCAACCACGTCTAAGCTAACCGTCGTCTTGCTCAAATTCGGCGTTACTAGTATTGTCATCCCATGGTTGCGATAATCAACTTCAGAGGAGATAAGCCGCCGTTGTACAGCCATTGGAGACTCGGCCTGGGATTCCTGCGAAACAAAGGTCTTTATTTCCACACCAGGAAGAATTTGATGACCGGGTACTTGGGGTATTAACATCAGTGGAAATTTCCTTGTTTCGCCTTCACCAGCCGTGAAGTTTCCACGACGTCGACCGCCAATAACCCAGATATCAGGATTCACAACCATTTCGTACATAAATTCTAGCCTTGCTTGAGGCTCTCTGACATTCTCGGGGCACCATTGGCGCGTATTTCGTAATATTAATTCCGCATGAATAGCCTCCCCCACTGCAGCGTGAGGCTGGCTCGCTGAGACATTGTGTAGTATAAGCTCGGCGGTGTGGACTACTTGTATTTCGGGTATGTCAACTGGAATTATAACTTGTCTAGTGATGTTTTCAGGCGGCTTATCTTGAAGCGGCAAGCATTGACATTGCTGTTGAATTTCAGTTTAATATTCAAAAGTGAAAAGTACTTGCTTGCATTGTTCTCACCTTGTGCCAAGTCTTTAGCCACTCGGTGACTTCTTGCTCCAATTTCGGCCCAAGCGTTTGAGTAACAACCTGCCAATGCATTCGTTCATATGGAAATATATCGACTTCTCTCAGCAAACCAATTTTTTCCAGAGACTTTGCAGTCGACTGAGAACTAAAGGCTCCCTGAAGGTGCGGCAGTAGGAGGCAACAGAGTTGCCGAAACGGACTCCTCTCCAAATCTTCCTTGAACTTGGCTTCAAGAGCTGCAAGGCACTCCTCGTTCAAACAGGTAAAATCGACCATTAGACAAAGCGAGCGCGAGCTGGGAACTGTGCTGTTTGCGTTTGGTTTGATCCTGTAAATCAATGACGCCGGTTGTTTGGGGAATATGTCGAATATCTCTCCCGGTAACATACTGGACTGGACCGAAAATGACTGGGTACTGGCCATCTGACAACCAAATACCCTAAGAGGTATATTCATCGCTGGGCTTATTGTAAACCGCGAAAACAGATCATCATGCTTGAATACGTCTTGGACATTTACACTGACCGGTAAGGTGGTCAGAACTGACTTTGCCGTTACATATAGAAATTTTCCGTGTTCGGTTTGATACTCGATTTCCAGACGTATAACCAAAGTGGTTTGATTTCCTTCCACAGTGTATGGTATGGTTGCTTTAGCAGAGGCATCGGGCCCGAATTTGGAGAACTCAATTTGACCCAGGTCAATATTTTGGCGAAGCGGTATACAGCCATCCACAACTTTCATCTCTGAAACGGGCAGCCTAAGGCCAGCAGTTGCAGGTTTCAATCGTATGACACCGTCGTTGATTGCATTAGATCCGCTATTCAATTCAATCTCTATGGACCTCCGACCACCCAGGTCTATGAGGGATGAATGGGAGATTTTAGCTTCGGCGCCTCTCGCTCGTGGATAACAAATAACAACCGTCCGGGAGCCTTCCTCAGTGGGATCTTTGTATGAAGGAGAAAACGGGCTTTCCGTCCTACTTCCGTGTGCAAAAATAATGTTCTCCACACGTAATTCAACACGATCGACAAAATATTTGCCTTGAATCGAAGTCTATACTTCTATCAGATAGGGCTTTCTCTTATCAATCGGGGTAGTCACGGATATAAAACTTACTGTTGTCTCAACTAGGACCTTGGTTACTGGCCCTCCAACAACAATATGGCCAGGAGATTCCAACCATAATTCTTTCGGTTGAAGTTCGGAAGTATTATGCAGCCGCACCCTGACGGAATCAATTGTGATGTTCTCTGCAAAGAGAGACCTTAGCCATAGTTGTAACTGGAAGCCGTCTTTATTATCAAAATGGATTATGCGTGGGTCTATCGAAGGAGTAGCAAAAAAATCTTGCAGGCGGACGGTAAAGTCTCTAGGGAGAACCCGGGATGTCTCAAAAAGCTCGCTCATATATTGGCGGATGTTAGAATCTGGTTGTAAGTTGGAATTGTCTCGATCCTCCAAAGCTGACTTTGATTGAATTACCCTAGTGTGCCTTCCAAGCAAATGAAGCAGCGTACGAACGAAATCATCTTTTCGACCCAAATTCTTCAAAGATCGCCCATATAACTCGAGCATCACACCCTCCAAAAATATCCAATTGTTGTCGCCGTAGGAACCGGCAAGATGATTAAAATAGGAAGCAGACGTTTCGTAGTCTTCTTGCTGGTATTTCAGAAAGGCCATATCTGCCATAGCCGTCTCAGCCGATTTGATTCTGCATGCAGCAACATGGTGGCGGAACATCTCATCGGTGAGTTTCTCATAGAATGAATTAAAGTGCTCCGGAGATTTAACGACTTCCTTCAATATTGGTGTCTCTATGCCGGCAAGAAGCGCTATTGGTTTTCGTGCCGAGTGTTTGCGGTCTCCTGACGAGTCGTTGTTGTCATCAAGGGAGATTTCTGTAAATGTTGCAGCATGAGGGTCTTTATTGAAGAGCAAAGATAATCTATGCAGCGGTTGTCCCCATCCTCTCTTGCGCCCTATGGCCTCTAGGATACGTCTTGCAAGGGTATACAAGTTCCCTCTTGCAGACGAGAGTTCAATCACACCGGCTCTCCCGACAGTACTCTCTGAGAGCAGAGAGGTCAACGATCGTCTGGCAACTGGGCTGTTATTTAATGCTAACGAATGGGGATCGGTTGTCGGTGAGCCTACATGGCTTGTAGGCCTGCCACCTAAAGAACTTGATCGTTGAGGGACTCCAGATCGCGACTCCCTGACAAAGGACTCCAGAATTGATGCATTTACCAGATCTCTACTGGTTTTAAGTGACACCCGTGGAATATTCACGGAAAAAACTGAGGTTTGGAGAAGCACTTGCGAGACAGCAGCATATGACCAGGAGCATACAATATTATCAATGATTTCTGCTGTAATATTGTCGTCATACTTTTGCTCGAGCTGCGATACGCCATTCTCTAAATCTTTGCGCAAGGTCCGCGAGGCAAGCGCAATGAATTCACTCGCGCGATCACATATTTCTGCAATAAGAGTAAGATCATGCGTCTCAGTGTGTTGGGTACCGTGATGCCCTGGCAAGCCTTTTTTCGTCGACGACTGAACCTGGGCAGCTTTTAGTAGTAGCTGCATCTGTCTTGAAAAAATATAGGCTCGGAAATCGAAAACTGAAATGTTATTGGCCACGATCATATCTCGATAGAGTCTTTTATGCGAATTCAGAGGATATTTCTCTGGATCTAGTTCAACAGGGCTTAGCAATTGCTTATCCGTCGAAGACGCTTCATCTTCGTCAAGGTTTGCGGATGTGCCCCCATGAACCACATCCACGGACGAAATAGCAGCCTCGGCACGGGATTTCATCTCCTCGCTATATGTAAGAAGGGTTCCTCCGTGTTGATCCACTGCGCCAGATAATTGGTCTCGAAGAGCGGCATCAAGACCGACCGAAAGCTCATCGTAACTAATCAACGCATCTTCGTAAAGTCCAACATTCTCGAAACCTAACGCCAAACCTTCTTTTAGTATAAAAAAGGTACAAAAATTCCAACCGGGCAGACTCCTCTGTGAGTCCTTCTCCCGTATGTCCTCCTCATATTGCGCAACTCGAAGATCAAACGACGTTAAGATGGAGGATTTTAGTTTCGCAACGAGATCCTCCAATTGCTTAGACAACTCTGGCAGGCGTTGACTGGTGTCGAATTTGGGCAGTTTTAGTTGAACAACACGATCGACGGCATTTTTCGAAGACCCGTTGAAATCTGCCCTGAGCTTCTCCAGGACAGAAGTCGAGCCACGTCCAGGCCACTTGGTCATGGGTCCTGCCTTCTCCGGAGCTTCAGAACGAGGTCCATTGGCCTCAACAACATGTATAATCAGCCATTCACAAGCATCGTGGTTATCCTGGGAGCCGCTGCCCGTGCTCTTGACCCACTCGCGCACAAGCTTCCTTGACGTTGCTTTGTAAGTCTCATTATCATCGCAACGCAGTAAGTAAATTTTCAAATAGGGTGTGCGTCGTAGACCTGGAATTTGGTGTCTCCGATGTGGGACCGCACCACTGGTGCCATCACTGAGGCGTTTCCGCTCTTCAACGCTCAGAGAAGGAACAAAATCGATCTGTAGGCATGCGATGGAGCGGAGAGGTCGGGTTGGCGACTTCCAATGGAGGTTTCGTAGATGTCTAACCTCTGATAATAAAGGATGTATTGACGAAAAGAGGTCGGAAGGGTCCGTATATTCAACTAAAACCGATATCCGTGAGCTTCACGGGGTGTAAGCTGACTGCAATGAGACTGACCTGTTACGTTGCTAGAATTCGGATGAGGGGTGGCGTCCATGACGACCAGGCTAGAAACGAATATAGAATGACCATAGTATAGCCTCGCGACCTCTTCAATGGCAAGAACTGAGCAGCCGCATGTTTAGAGCTCGTGATCGTGGGAACTTCTCTAAATGCACTTATTCACTTAACGCGGTTGGAGCCAAGAGGGCAATTGGTCTTGGCATTGTTCTCCAGGAATCTACATGTCCGTGTATGATACCAAGCACGTCTTAAAAGAAATTAATATTCTAATCCATTAAGAAAGTAATAATAAGTAAAAGAAAGTATCCACCATTGTGAATTTAAACAAATGTTCCGCGAAGAAGTTGAACTCGTAAACATTAGTCGTGATCCGAACACAACACATACAATCCCGATCCATCACAAAATGTCCTATTGACCCGAAGAAAAAAAGAACAAAACAACAAAATAGTTACGCTTAAAATCAAGATCACCATTTGAAAATTCAAAGTGAACTCGAAGCATGCTCAACCAGGGATAGCTTCCACACGCCCTGTGACATACCGGGTCTTTAAAGCTTGATATCCCTGTGAAACCCCATGCCAAAAACTCGGGAACATGTTCTGCAACATGGCAAATATAACGATAATCAAAAGAGGAATCTGCGTTGTAATTAGCATCAATCCCCTCAGAGAAAACCCACCAGAATCGGAGCACTTACCCAAATGAAAAATAAGTTTCGATCACTACGGATGCGCTTCATTTTTAGGGCGTGAGCCTTTCGAAGTTGCTCCTGTTGTTGTCGCGATATGGCTTTCCGCCCGATACGCACATCGCCAAGGTCTTCTTTCACCTCGGTAGGTGTAGAGGAAGAAACTTTGGACTGTGCTTCGAAATGTTGATCAACAGCAGCATCCAGTGCAGCCTCAACCATAGACGATTTCTTGACTTCGTGCTCGCTTTTGGCTTCGTTCGCGGGGTATAAATCCTCGTATGCAGGTGGTGACAGGTTTCCCGTCAACCGATCCCAGCTATCTTTCATAATGTTTGTAGACCAAGATGTTGTCGGCCGATGCGGGACAAGAGAACTGATGCGCTGGATCATTGGATGAGTTTGGTAATCAGGCAAGGCAGGCATTGGTGGTAATGTTGGCAATGTTGGTAACGCTGGCAGGTTTGGGAACGCCCGGTTAACGCTTTGCTGAAACTGGTTGATTTGACCAGCGAGCTGATCACGCCAGGCCATAAGAGCAGCTGGTGGAGAAAATCCCCTCCCAGCGGCATTCGGTGCATTTTCAACGCCCGTCACAACTTCGGGGGCCTGAAGGATATTCTCGTTAGGAGTAGCCATAAAATATCCGGACTGGTGCTGAATAGCTACACTTTGGCGCCTAGATGTCGACGGGTAAATTGCAGTATCTGCATCTTCACTACCATCGTCGGCAGCGTCGTCATCCGATGACCCCAGAGGATCCGCAGTGGATTCTCTAGATTCACCAGAGGAAGACGACTCCCAGAAGTCATTAAGAGATCCAGAACTGAGGCGGCGGCGCAACGATGGAGAGGAGCCCACGCTTCTTGAACGGTAGTGCTGAGAAGGAATAAGAACAGCTTGATGTACCTCTAGTGAGGAAGCAAGATCCGCTGGTGTAAACTCGCGTAGGTTTCGCGCTGCGACATTGGCTCCAGAGAGACGCAGACGGTGAACGATGTGGGTGTGTCCACTGATTGCTGCCAGATGTAAAGGTGTATTGCCGTTATTGTCTTCGACATCTGGATTAGCCCCTCTAGCCAGAAGTCCGGCAACAAATCGAGTTAATCCTAATGAAGACGCAAGATGCAAAAGGGTTTGACCAGAGGATGATCCCAGATTGAATTTCGGTGCGCCCGGAGTATCGTCCAGATCCATAAACTCAAGGTAAACAAGCATCTTCGCATCCAACTCAGTTATATTACTGTTCTGAGACGTGTTATTGTTGCCCCTTTGCTGTCCATTTTGGAAGCCATTCTGGAGATTCCAAAAAGCGTTCGGATCTCCTCCCATAATTTGCTGTGCAGTCTGAAAGGCATCTGCAGGGTTCCTGAGTTTCTGGCCCAAGATTCCCAAAGCGAGACGGTACATTTGTAATTCTCGATCGTCAACATAACGGAAGAAAGTTTGCTGCTTTGGTATGATTGGCGGCGCTTGTTGAATCTGGCCAAAACGAGGATGCTCATGTTTGAACACGACAGGAACGGTTCCGGGTTGTATAGCTGGTGGTGTGAGGCAATTCAAACATTTATCTCCCCAGAATGTAGTAGTAGTAGCTAATGTGTCGCCAAAAACAACTTCCATGCCAGGGTAAAAACCGCTACCTAATAGAGTCACTTCGCTTCCCCCCGTGGTCGAACCTTCTGCAGGAACAAGCTTATGAATCATGGGAGGCATCTGCTGAGGCGGGTTCAGCGGGATATTCCATATCTGGGTTTGTACAAGAGGGTTAGTAACGCCATTGGCAGCTTGCTCTTGGGGTGTGGTACGAGCAGAGCATCCAGGAGTACCGGGCCGACTGGGTTGGGCTGAACTAGGCGCAGAAATAAGCGATTGTTGAGAAAGATTTTCAGGGTTTTGGGATCTGTCCCTGGGGCCGAAAAAGGCTGAATCGGTTGTGACTGGTGTCGGCGGACCATTTCCTAACTGGGTCACCATCGAAGACGGCATCACAAATGGCTGCTCATTTTGTGATTGTGCAAGTGATATGGTGGCTTGTGAAGACGATCCAGGAGCAGTTAGCTTGGGTTTTTGAGTCGCCGCATTTGAAATAGGTTCAACTTTCGTCATCGTAAGACCACTCGGAATTTTACCAGAGCTGTTTTGTTTTCTTCGTTTCGCCAACGGACCGGGCAAATCCCTTGAGGGAGCTTGTCGAGATAGACCACGAGGAGTAGTGACACCATTCGTTGAAGGCAGGCCTTGTGATGGCGCAAAACCATTAGGCGACGTAGGATACTGTTTGCGTAGGGCTTGCAAATCCGTGGCAGAGTGAGACAACTTGAATGGTGCTTGGTGAATGAACTGCTTCGCCATATCAACAGCTCCATTTGGCGCGAAAAGCCTCCCATTTGATGCTGGACTCTCTGCAGGGTGAGTGATTGCTGAGGGTTGGTTCGAAAGCGCATGGGTCTTATGATCGTCGGTAATCATTATAGAGTTTGTCATTTCTTGAGCAATAAGATTACCTAAATAATCTTTGATGGTAAAGATCACCCTTGTTTGGCGTTAGCACCACCCACTTCAAGTTTGGCGTTTTGACTTACTGGAAGCCCATCTTCTCCCCCTGATGCCGGCAGTAGCAAGCAATTCGCATCGGCAGCTCGACCTGCATCGACCCAAGAGGAGGGGGAGGAGTAGATGCCTCAGCGCCGCTAGATGAAGTTATCCTTGGGGGATCAACCCAATCCTTCATTTCTGTCGTATTAAACACAATTACTCGTTTATCCTCGTCTTTTTGGAATAACTCGTCTTCCTCTGGCTTTCGTTGCTTCTTTCGGGAAGCTCTTTTGCGTTCTCTCTGAACGCAACCAGTACAGATCCTAACTTCACCACCTTTGAGGGGACTATCGTCGTCTTCTTGAGTATCTTCTGAAACATCTTCCTTCGAAGGTGACTGAGTCTTCAATTTTTCACCGCGTGCTCTGGCAAAAGCTCTCTCCCGTTTCTTCTTATCCTGCATCGCACTGGTGCAGACTACACTGACTCCTAATTCAAAGACATCAGGTGAGCGCGGTGTATCGGGCTTTGCGAAGAATTTCGGCTTCGAAATGGTGTGCGTGGGAAGGCGTAGGGTCTTCACTCCGGGAGGCATCGGATATAAGGTCAGTTTAATTGGTATCTGGGTTTCGACGCGCGATTTCAGAGCTGTAGGATGGACTATCAGACGTGGCCGAATATAATTCTCGAGGCTAAACGCCGGGCGGAATAGGGAATTTGCATCGGCCGTGGGAAAGACTACGGCCGGATGATAGGTCGCAGCTTCGAAAGGGGATGGATACGATTTGAAATTTAAACTGGGGGACAAGGTAGCTTGTAACGGCGATGTGCCGTTCATGGTGATACCGCCGAAAGCTCCCTCAAGATCCGAAGGCGAAGAGCTACCATTCCAATATTTGAAGCCGTCTGCAGGCTTGGGAAAGGTAGGGTATATATCACCGGAGCGTTGGAAAACAAACGGGGATGCGTTTTGTGCTGGGACCTGCTAGGGGTGTCAGCACAGTCTACATAAAACAAGCGAGAGGCTAGTGAGGGCTCACTGATGAAGTGTGACGGCTTTCAACGTGTACTGAAGTAGATGAATTTTGATGGAGCTCCTTGGGCAAGTCGGCATTCTGCTGCTCCGGGTCGACGCTAGTTGCCAGAGGGCTAGGGCTGCTAGCAGCACTATCAAAATCAAATGCAGAATCCATTGCTTTATTACTCATTTCAATATCTGTTTCCGTAACGTATTCTTCTTTGACCGACAATGAGCCACTGTCTTGTGTGGTAAAACCCCCATGAGCAAGCGAAAAGTCCTGAGAATTTGGCCACGCCGTGGGTAGAAATTGATCAGTTCCAACACTTCCTGGGCTGAAGGCTTCGGAAGGATTGGAAATGAGCGAGGTATTTCGTCCATGGCCCAGGGGCGAGTTCGCCGACGATGCATTACTTGAGTCTTCCGGAGATTCTGATCGGGCCTCTGGTGGAGATAACCTGGATTCGTTAACGGCGGCAGGGACGTTCGCAGAGGCTTTTGAAGTTAAATCAGAAAAGCATGACATTGCATCAGACATTTGAGCCGAGCTAGATGGGCGAAATATATCATCGAAGTCATGGCTAGCAGGCCCTGAAGCTTCCAGCACAGAAGGGTCGAAGCAGCGAAGATCGCCGTCACCGTCTAGGCTTCCCATGTCGCTACCTACAATGAATGGCTCGAAACCTGTAAATCTTGGGGGGGTTGAACTGCCTAGAGGCGGCATAGCCTCTGGATAGGTGTTTAATGAGCGTAATCGGAGGTAACGGGGAGTCGGTGAAGGGTTGCCTAGGTCTTGTTCACGGGAAAGGTTCGCAATTGTTATGCTGGGCGATTAAATTCGAGGGGAGGATAGTTTTGTGTCGCGGGAATCCTCTCCAAGTAGCTGGCACGACGCAGAGAAAGGGAGCGGAGTTGTCACAGTTTCGATGATTATTCTGATGCTTTGGTAGATGACGAAGTGATCTCGCAGCCACGCTGCGGCCTCGGCCGCCGTGGTGAAAAGTGTGTGTCGCAGCGACACGGATAGCGAGCACAAAAGCCTCCTAATGGACGAAAATATGGACTCGTAAAATGAAAGACACCACGACCGTCACAGTTGACGCAGAAGCGACGAGAAAGTCGTGATTTTCGACGAGATTAAAGGGATCTCGAGTTCGGTTCGAATTCAGTTCGTCAGCGCTAACCCGAATGGGAACAACGCCCCGGTCTGGACAACAGAGCCACAGCTGGATTGCGAAAGGCGGAGCTTCCCTTCTGTCTCGTTCATGATATGGAAAGCTTGGAATCCATGAGTTATGAGTCTGTCAACTTCGGCTTTCTCTCGCGCAGCATTTGGATCGCACTATGGATTGTACAAGTGTGAAATAGTTGCAAATTTTGATATCACCGTTTCCCACTCAACCCCCAAGCACTTTGCACACGGTATTGAGGGAATGTGGTGACTTTCAAGCTTATACCCATGCTCTACAAGGATACCAAACACATTCTAACGGACGATTCAAGCAAGCATTTCCCATTCGCACCAGCGTACATATACATTAATGCCGAAGCATCCGTTTCCCAGCAACTGTAATGAACGCCATCACATCAAGCCCTCCGCGATTTCATCCTCATCGACCGTTCCAGATTGTACCAATTCAAACCTAGGTTTTGTTGGTGTCAACGCTTGATATACTGGACGGACGGACAGACCAGCCGCCTGCATTAACCAAGTTTCTGGCCTTTTTGGGATAATTGTTGTCAAATACCACCAAAATCTTTCATTCATCCAAGCCCAATTTTATTGTATCTCGCCATGAAGCCAGGACATCCAAGTGGGTAGGAACTACATGGAAACTCGCAACATCTTACTCGTTTTCTTTGTTTGAGCCGGCTATTTAAAATAAAAGGTGAGGTTCACCTCCAGATACCCGCTAGTTCGCCAGAAGCATAAAAGATGCCTCGCACCTTGGCATCATCGTGCAGCTTGTCCCGTGTCTATGTACATGTACATACAAGGAAGCCAACAATTCTCATCCAGGAACTCCCATTTCTCGAGCCCGTCCCGTCTTCGCAAAATGTAGGCCCAATAGATCTAAGAGGATGATCAGGGGTTTACTTCTGTCATGATCTTTCTAGTTCGACGAACTAGAACCTTGTTCCTAATTTTTTTTAAACATTTCTTTTCTCTTTTCAATTACGTGAATGGAGCTTCTCCTACTTTGTACATACATACAGGTCAAAGCGGTGTAGCCTAGTGCAAAGAAGTTGGAAGAAAATCAAGTTCCATTCCTAGCGATTGGAGCTTGACTTCGGGATTTTTTGCAGTATCAACCTGGGCCCCAGTTGGCAGTTGCATAGATAACAAGGTCAGTCATGAGTTTCCCACCCGCGGATACGTCGTGGTATTCTTCCGTGTCACTGCTAAGACACCCTCCAACCCGCTCACTGCAATCTTTTTCTCCTCCGCTGCAGACGCCTACTATGGTTGGTTGTCCATCAATATATCCCCACATAGGTCCCCCAGACCAACCTGCTGATGCGAAGGTTTTGGACTCCAGCTCAACCCCAAGATCTCCATGGTACTCGATTTCGAAGAGATTTATGCTAGGAATAAACATTTGGGCCTGGCCATGGGAGGAGTCTATTGGGTACCCGCTACTAGACCACGGCCGACTCAGATAAGTTGATTCGTCTTTCCACCATCGCGTCCCCATCCAACCCACCTTTTCTCCGAGCGGCTGGCAGAGGTGGCAGACAACATAATCAATCCCGGTCACGTTGAATGTGTTTTTCACACCTCGGCACCGGGAGATATAAGAGCCACCATACGGCTCCGTCGCATTTCCAAATCCTGGAGCGAATCGCATCCATCTACCGTCGCTGTATCCCCATGGAAAGCAATGACTAGCCGTAAGTACAAGGTCCCTTCCGACTAGCGTCCCCGTGCACCATCCTCCTTTGTCATTTTTGAATCGTTTGAAGGATATCCGGCCGATAGTATTCCAGGGATAGGCCTTCAAACTCAATATTTGGTCACGATGAAAGTTGTAGTTAAAATCCGCGGGTTGGAAGGCCGAATTCTTTTGGCACGACCCTGTCTGCGGGGACGAAATGGGCGGATCCCAACGCGTCAGGCCCGGATTATAGGCAGGTGTTCCCCCCGTTCTCGGTTCGTTCCTTGCGCCGAAATTCCAGAATGGGCTTCGATATCCTGCAGGATCGTCAAAATCCAACTGTTCTACCTCTAGAACAGGCGTATTTTTAAGGCAGGAAGGTTTAGAAATTTTGGGCTTTGTTAAGGGGGCTGCACCAGCTAAAAGAATATAGGATGCGCAAAGAAAGACAATTTGTAAAAGATGCATTGTAAACGATAGAAGTGACAAATGCACAGCCCTTTCGGCTGGGCATCATGGACTATGAAATATCGCAATGAAGCTTTCGTCCACGAAAACTCGGCATGTGCCTATGGTCAGCAGGGAAGGGAAGCATCCAAAGGGCCTAATATAATCTGGTAAAGTCCTGCATTTCAGCCAGAGGCCGTTCTTTCCGCAAACTCCCTCCCCTATACTTTCCCGGCGTCTAAGGCTCGGATGACATTCGCAAAACGGGCTCCTGCTAGGTAATCAATCCGTGGGCAAGCGCAGAATGGTCATATTGTGCTGGAAGAATCGCTGCAATGCGTATGACGGCCTTGTATATACAAGAAAAAGGCCCAAGTCATGCCCGCCGTTGGGCAAAGGAGTCCGACCTGTGTCTCATTGCTTCATATTCTAAAAGCTCCTCTTCTGTATGTTGCGCAGCCTCTAAGGAACGGTCCAGTCTGATTATCGTTAATATGCAAGCCATACTAGAGTGCTGTGTTCGGGGCTACAAAATGAATGATTGAAATTGGGGTAAGAGACATTTGGTATCCGCTGCAGAAGATAGTTTAGTTGGTTGGTTCTGGTGACGACATAGGATTTTGGTTTTGTTGCCCCGCCATGCAATGATTCGAGTCGGCAAAAACACTGGAAATATTCAACAGCTGTGCACCCATCGCTGGAGGCACGACGAGAGCGTAGCCTCTGTCTTCGTAAGCTGTTTATCTTCTTGAATTCGCCTCTTCTAGTAACGCAATCCAAAATGTTCAAGAAAAAGCCAGCGGTAAGCGTTCTCCTGCACCACCCAAGCCACCAGCTCTGGCGGCTGTCCATACATCCCTACGGGCTTTTACTGAGTATGGACATAGATAAAAACACTTGCTCCCCTCCGTTCGTCGGATAGACGCAAGATTGCCGACCAGATCATCCAGAATTACAGAATACATATCCCCGTAGCCCCTCCCGCGACAACTGAAGATAATGGAAGCCCAGAAGACCAAACAAACGTCCCTACGACCGCCTCAGTTAGGAACTCTCTCCTCCCAGAAAATACTCAGTCCGGACGCTTTACGACGACTGTAGGGCCGGACCTTCAGCCGGTTCAAGGAACAATTTATGTTGGTGCACATCCCGAAAGCGATGAAAGGGTTCTATGGTTTCGCTTAGAGCAAGGCCCTGGCACTGACGGCCGTATCTATCCCACTGTTTACACAATATGGCGCAATCCTGGCCTTGTTCCATTACTACATACCCAGTCTCTAGTTATGAATAAACTATTTGGAGGAGCAGACCTCATGATCCCTGGCCTTGCAAACGGACCGCCTTTCCCCGAGGAAGCGACCAAGAACGCCGTGGTTGCAGTGGCTGATATAGCAAGACCAACCGTACCAAACTTTGTCGGTGTATGCGAGACTGATATATCTACCCTGGCCAGGGTGCAAGGGGTTAAGGGACATGCAGTCAAGGGAGTACATTGGCTAGGAGATGAGCTTTGGAGCTGGAGCTCGGCAGGACGCCCCGGCCAACCCCCTCCGGAAAAAATCAGCGGCTGGTTAGACACATCGGAGCATTTGGGCAGGGCTGTAGATTCACTGAAACTAGACAATGCTGAAAGTGAGGTGGTTGTTGAAGGAGAAGCCGATGGAGGTGTACCACTGGCGGCCGAAACAGAAATGTCCCCAGAGCCTGAAAAAGAACCGACAACTAAAGGTACAAAAGTCCACTTCTCTTTCACAAAAGAGCTACAAGATGGGATTCAAGGCTAACAGTGCGCAGAAATCGATGAGGTTTTCTTTAGGGCCTTCCTTTACGCTCTTTACCACCAGAAGGAAAAGAATCCGTCACACCAGAATCATGGCTTATCTTTGCCTATTCAACCATCTTACCTGATTTCGAACCTCATAACTCCTTTCTTACCAATATATACCCCACAACAATCTCAATTCTATCAGATCAAAAAGACGTCATGGAAGAGTGTGAAGAAGTTCGTTAAGTATCTCGACAAAGAACTCCTGGTCAAATCAAAAGACCGAAGTGGAGGGGAAACGATAATCCTAGACGTTGATTTTGAGGATAGGAGGGTGGTTATGTTTGAGCCGTACAGACTTCCACGAAAATCTGCTCCCGAGAGCAAATCGGCTTCAAAAGGACCAGCACACGTATCGCCTGGACAGCAGTTCGAGGTCAAAACACTCTATCGACCCAGCGGCAAACTTACCCCAGACCTATTCCCGCCACTGGCAAACACGGATCCTAGCAACTACTATTCTGCGTCGGATGTATCTAAACAACTGAACCATTATCTGTCATCACAAGATCCACCAATAATTTCCCCCTCGAATCCACGAGTCATCAATCTCAATCCCTTTATTAGCAACAAAATTGTTTCTTCTAGTTCTCCGAGTGATTTGGCCGTATTGGCACGTGGCACAATCCTGCGAGATGCGTTACTTAAACGATTGCTTGAAGATCCGTCTCTTTGCGCACCGTACCATGCGATCCTGAAGCCCAATCAAAATCCGAAAGATGTGAAGCCAAAAGCCGGGGCATTGCCGAAAGTTTCTGTGCTGATTGAACGGCGGAGTGGTGCGAAAGTTGTGACCAGGATTACAGGATTAGAAACCTTCGGTGTTTCTCCTCAGACGTTGGGTGACGAGCTACAAAAGAAGTGTGCGAGTAGTACCAGCGTGACGCAAGCAGTTGGTGCAGCAAAGGGGAGTATGGAAGTGTTGGTTCAGGGTGACCATCGCCGAACAGTGGATAAAGTCCTGGGTGATAGAGGAGTTAAGTCTCAGTGGATTGAAACTGTTGATAAAACCCAGAAGAAAGGGGGAAGATGACTTGTATGAATGATGGCCAGAGTTTTGTTTGGCCAGGAGCAAAGAAACATATAGTGGCACAGAAGCCGGGTTGTGAAATTTGGCTGCATCCAGTTTCCTTTCGGCAAACAGAAAGTAGCTATAGGTAGTTCGCTACAAAGGAGCGGCCCCGCAGTCTCATATTTAGAACTGGAACGGGGACTTTGCAAGTCCGTAACATAGCCATGTGGCTAACATATAGCCTCTCGGTGATTACTGGGATATAGTACAAAGCGAATCAGAAGCAAACTTTCAACTGCTACGTGAAAGCAGCTCTCAAGGCCCGAGTAGCGAAATGACAAAAGCACGTTGGGCGACGAGAAAATGCTTTAGTTGCATGCATATGCGTGGGAGTGAGCTGTCAACCCTATTAATAGAGCTTGAAAGGCCAGAGGGTTACCAAAAACGGGATGTATGAAGAACGACAAAGTCCCTGCATTGTAGTTAGACGAAAGGGCTATAGCTGAACGAACAAAATCACAAGGGCCATTGTGTCACTGAACACGAACTGGGCTTTGAACTCCAAAATAAAAAGAAAGGAAAAAAAGAAAGAGGAAGAAAGGAAAATCAAAACTAGCGGTCTTGAGCAGATGTCAGAGGTCAGCGACTCAAGTTAAAAGGAAATGGACGCATTTATGATTTTGTGCAACCTCCCGGGTAACGAACTCAGGCATCTTCTTTATTCGAACCCCAAAACGACGCCCCGGAAATACAATAAGCATTAGAATTCGTCGTGGACATAGGATGACATCCTTGGCCTTGGTTCCCTCCCAACGCCCTGGGGATTGGGGGAGAGGGGGCCGCACAAAAGACCGCTAGGTAAGCAAACCGGATAGACGGTGCGACAGTCGCCTTTCCTAAAACGTCTCCTCTCTTCTTTTTTCTTTTTCTTTTTCTTTTTCTTTTTCTTTTTCCTTACCTCTTCTGGTCAACTTGCCTGCTTTGATGGGAAGTCATTTGGCGCAACACATGGAGGCTGGCCCACCCCATCCCATGCTCATCTGCTGCAATAATGTGGTGGGAAGCCAATTAGGCAAAACTTGAAATTGGGGGAAAATGGGCACGGGATTACATATGGCGCAAGCAGAAAAGGGCTCACAAGCCAGAGAGGGAGGGGCGAGCCAGACGGATTAAATGCCGGCGAATAGTAGGTATGTGATGTTGATTCCAGATGTCAGTTCAAGCTTAGATTACAATATTCGAACCCAAAATTAGGAACGGTGGGAGAAGACGACGACTTTCTGGTTCAACGACTTTTGCTGCTGCTGCTGCGGCTGCTGCTGCTGATGATGATAATGGTTTACTGGAACTTTTTCCCCATGAAGGAGTTTGTATGCATCGTCTGCGGCCCGTCGATGTGGGACAAGATCCACTGCAAACCAGAAAATCCGAACTCCATCGTTGTGGTCCAGGTTGTGTTGGTTGGAAGGCAAGGGGAAAAGAAGGACGGATTGAACTTATGTTTGGACTCTGCTGCGTATGCGCAATTACCCTCCAGACGAATGAAGCGCATGTAGCGCTATTGAAATCTCGCCTGGTTGCATTGGACATTTATTTTTTGTTTTTGCTCGTAGGAATAAAATGCTTCCACATACATTCACGCATCCCAACGGACGATAGGAAACGAAGCAAATGCACTCTACGCACTCGGTGAAAAAACAATGAAGAGAAAAACCCCTAGATTTTTTCGCAGGCCGAACTAGTAATCGAACTTTTTCGCATTGAGTGTTTTCGATCTGCAGGATTGAAGTTTCTTCTTATTCAAGAGGGGAACGCTTGTCCAGCCAAATGATTCATGAGGGCCAGATTTGGATCTTCTTGTTCGCTTGAACATCATCGCACCTGAGTAGCAAGGACTAGGGAACATTTGATGGTTGTTCTCAATTTACAGGGTAATTTTCCCTTGTTAATCATCTGCTTATATGAGACAACCTGTTTCCCTGCATCTGGAGTCACACGGATGCAGGGTTGGAACATCCAGAGAAGAAGAATAATCTATTTGCGGGAGGACAAGCCGTTCTCGAATTTGACCATATGTTCCGCAGAATAAAGAAAGCTGTCCTGGTCATTCATAGCTCCATGGAGATATCATCCTTGCAAGGTCGTTTGAGATGAGTGATAAAGCCAAAAAGAAGTTGAAATGACCTTGATTCCCAAAGGCATCGAGGGTTGGATACAGAGGACAGGTAGTTTTTCTTCAAGCTCGCCTTGTGCTTCTGTTTGGGTTGGCAAATGAGAAGCAACGAAAATTGTGCTGCAATTGGAAAAATTAGACGATGATAAAGCAGAAAATTGGCAGGGTATCGTAATAATGGAGTCGTTCCTTCACCTGCAAGACAGTGGCGACTTGTCAGGTACCTCTGCTGTAGGCTTTGTCACGGGCCAAAGTAAAGTATCAATCACGTACCTTTTGGCGATTGAATAAATTGACGAAATCCACTTGCCCGGACCAGGCAGGAGACCTGAGAGAAAAGAGAAACGAAAAGCAAAAAGACAAAAAGGGACTGGGGCCGAACTCTATTCCAGCCAGAGGGTTGAGAATTCCCAGTTCCAGCAAATGGGGACGAAGGATTCTCGTTTCTGGACCAGGCTTGGCTGGGCTTGGCACGGCCTGGATGGAACCGCCAAGACAGCTGGAGGCTTCGCTTGCGAAAGAGTGGGGCCGAGCGGATTCGTCTCTGTTTTGTGACGGTACAGGCGTGTGTATCTGTGCTACTTCAAGATGAACGTCCTTGTTTTTTCGAAATCCAAGTTGAGAGTTTTCTTTCACGCCATCAACCCACCAGAAAGAACAACAGGATCTCTCCACTCCGAAACATTCTGAAATAAAAGTAATCAGACTCCTTAACCAGAGACCAGGTAAACTTTTTACCTTCATCCGATACAAGCAAGCTAACGGAGAATTTCTTACCACTCACAGTTCGATCTCTTCATTAGAGTTACGCCATCCACAAAAAGGTATAACTCAAGAAAAGGAGACAAGTAATACCCATTCTCTGAAAGCGGTCTTGCTGATTTGGCTGAACACTCACACGCACGCACGCACACACGCACACACACACAGACTGCGAGAGTGGCGGTAAGTAAGCAATGCTCCCGGTCAGTGGGAATGGCAGGTGATTCGTTCCCGAGGCATGAGAGCCCGAACCAGGTTGTCGGAAGATGCGTTGCACATTCTCTCAAAGCCATTTCGAACGTGGGCGGGTAGTGTGTGTATGTATATACTTACTGCAAGGATACCACCAAAGCCTGTATCATTCATGCTGCGACTGGCGTAATGTATCATGCATTTCTTCCAAAACTCGCTTGTATTCAAACCCTTGCAGGCCTGGCCTATCATGGGTCCCTGTGCTGCCCATCGTTACCACTAACCCTGGCCGATCGCCGTTTTGGTGCGGTATTGGGTGGACGTGGACGCTTGATACGGGAGCAAATACCGCCCTTGATCGCTTCTTCCCAATTTTGAGTCTCCAGCCACCATGAACGAACGCCCACTCAGAAACAATTAATTACGACCTGAATAATTGAATTGAACTATTCCCTTTAGCCGTCCGTCAGAGAGGGTCAAGCCCTTGTCCCTGGAATTGGCCCTCTGCACCTTGCCCACATCCATATCTTTCCCCATCTCCCAATTCCCACTCTTGACTAACCATTGCTCCTCCGCAACTGGGCTCCACGTCTTATGCGCCCTCTTTTCTGTTGTAACCTCTCTTTCCAAACTTCGAATATCGAAACACCCCCCCTAGGGCTTCAATCTCAACAGAGGACCCAGTAGCGGCCCTCGCGCTCTGAAATTTACGACTAAATCAGAGTCTATCTGAGCTGAGATCACCCTTGATTCTCCCGGTCTTCTGAATACGCGCCCAGTGAGATAACTGACTGCGTTTCTTTTCTCGCCGTTGAACGCGAGAAAAGTATTCATCAACCGAAATACACAGCGCTGTGAAACGCCGAGGAAAATATAGAAAAAGCGCTCCTTTGTGTAATTGGTTTTGTCTGGCAAGATCCAACACTTGATCTCCTGGTCTTTCCAACTGCCTATGGTGCGTTGAGGTGATCCGGTCATTATTCACACTTCTTCGGATATATCTGCACGAACTGCAGCATTGTTGTCACCCATGGCT
The DNA here is from genome assembly GCA_001430935.1 of Amauroascus verrucosus. NCBI lineage: Eukaryota > Fungi > Ascomycota > Eurotiomycetes > Onygenales > Onygenaceae > Amauroascus > Amauroascus verrucosus. The sequence continues at coordinate 73,087 of LJPJ01001328.1, forward strand.
TCGAAAGAATCAATTCTTAACCCCAAGAATGAGACGGAGAATTCGTTCACCCGGTCCACGAGGGAGGGGAAGAAACTCACCTATACATTGAAGGTGATCCAGCAACCTGAACGGGCAAGAGCGTGCGGAGCTGGAGCCAAGGGTAAGTCTCTCTTTTTCATAGTCTTTTATGATTGTAAGCATGCGTGAGCTGATAACGCCCACTGCAGCATCTGCCGATCGTCGACCCGTCGACCCGCCTCCTGTGGTTGAACTACGCGTCTACGAGTCAGACCAAAATGATATGAACAAGAATGACATCACCTTCGCGTACAATGCCAATTTCTTCTTGTTCACCACTTTGGAATGGGCTCGTCCTATCGCCCATCCAAGAGGCCAGAGCCAAAGCGCCGCGACGCCGCCCGTCTTGACCGGCGTGCCGGTGGCAGGCGTTGCATATTTGGATCGACCCGTTCAAGCTGGCTATTTCATCTTTCCAGATCTTTCTGTTCGCCATGAGGGATATTACAGGTTGAATTTCAGCTTGTACGAAGAGGTCAAAGACCCAAAGGATGAAGACAAGGATCGTGGCATCCCACGACCCGTTATACCAACCCTGCCTAAAACCTGCGAACCTCGCGAGCCTGACGAGTACATTTTCTTCCGTCTCGAAGTGAAAACTGCCCCGTTCACTGTTTTTAGCGCCAAAAAGTTCCCTGGATTGGCTGAAAGCACGATGCTTAGTCGTACTGTTGCCGAACAGGGTTGCCGCGTCCGTATTCGTCGTGACGTTCGTATGAGACGCCGCGAGCAAAAGGGAAACAAGGACTTTAGTGGTGGTTATGATGACCGACATATGACGCCCGACTACCCGGGAACGCCCATTGAACGCCCACGTTCGGCAAGCAATGCTTCCGTCGACAATTCATATGTCTATTGCCCGACTCCTCGGCGAGTGCCATCTGCGCAGGGTTTTGCTTACCCTCCAGCACCATATCAACAGCCAGTCGCTATCCCTCCTCCGCCAGGTCCAAGCCCTGCGCCAATGACCCAATCCCATTTGACATTCGGCGCTCCTCAGGTTCAATATGGTGCTCCTCCAGTTAGCGTGCCATCATCTGTCACTCAACCTACTATTTACTCCCCTCGTCCAGCATATGCGCATAGCAGGCAGCTTTCCAACGGATCGGGAATTGATACACAACCACAGAAATGTCCTACCTCCTCCCTCAAGACCGAATCGTCGAGACCAGAACTGGCAAGGCCGTATCTGCCGCCCCTCTTACCCACAATTACATCCAACTACAATGAGCCCAAAGGATATGGTCAAGCAATCCAGATGCCTCCTCCGTCCCCCATACACAAGATGCCTACCAATAAATCGCAATATGCTACTATGGCCTCCAGCATCATTATCCCTGACCCCACACCAGTATCGTTGGCACCGACATATCAATCACATCGAAACCTCGACTCTGCACGTAAGCTTTGGACACCGGATAGACCTATCACGTCAGGAAAACGGTCGCATGGCGAAACATTTGGTTCTGCACATCTTAATCGCCGTCTGAATGACGGTGCACGTCCTGATGCGCTATTGGAGCCAGAGGGTCCTGCAGATCTCGATCCTTCTTCTGGTCATGTTGTAATTTATCCACGAGCAGATGGAAGGTTGGTAGAAAGGAAGACAGGCATGAATGCCTAAACGTCTTAGATGTATGTTCGGATATCCGCTACCGTTGCCGTTCTTTTTTATCTTGTGATTACTATACCCACCACCACCCGAGCGTGAACCAGTCGACATTCTTTCCTTTTTCTGTTTTTCTTTGGGAGTTTTCTATTTTCCTGACTGTCTATGGTGTGCGTGTTAATTAAAATTGCCTACTTTAGAGCAGCAGAATAGCTGCTGCCATCGTCGATCATTAAAACCTGTTTTCCTTCCCTCTACTTGATGTCTGTGTTATTTCATATTTTTATTGTATTTCTGGTTTTGTCCGACTCTCCATCATTTTACTCTTCGTTTGTAATTCTTTCCGAGAAGCCTTGCAAATTGTGTGGGCACATCAGCCACAGGAAAAATCTTGCATGCGAGGAAAAGGTAAAAAGGGCCCGCTCGACGCTTTTCTACCGTCTTTTAACCTTTTTTTTGCCTGCAGTGCCTGAGAAATCTTGCAAGGAGTATCTAATTAAACATATATTTTGTGAGATTGGAAAAGCGATTTTGAGTGATTTTGAATGGAGAGGCGAACATGAGTGTTCCCGGCGGGATGTAAGGGATGGATCGGATGGGCGGCTAACTTTCTCAATTGACGGGGGTCAGGATCATCTGTTCGATATGATGGAGTTTCTTTCTTCTTTCTTCTTTCCTCTTTCTCAACTTCTTTACTTTTTTCGAGGAGGGCAATCTGCTGGGCATGAATATGTTCGATCCTTCATTTTCTTTTTATCTTCGGAACTGGTGTCTGGCTAATCTCTTTTCAAGTTTCCTTTCCTTTTTCCTCTTGACCAAATTGAGCCCATCATTCCAATGTATGTATGTATCTGTGCTGTTCCTGGCTTGCTATCTGGTAGACATTACGTGCATTTTAGAGTGTATCTACTCCCTGCATGCATTATATGGATCATTTTCTCTCCAAGCTATTTCTGGAGGGTGGGGCTCGCCTGACCTGGCAACCGGGTAACCATCACACCTAATCCGAACTTCATCTTGTTTGAATCGACTGCCAACCTCTTCAACTTCGTCTTTTTTCATCCTCTCTGCTGAATGTTCCATCGCTCATGATACACCCGAGTCGTTTTCTCCTTGTTGATACATATCCATTGCTCAATAAGGGAAAACACGCGTCAAGCTGCTGATTGAAGCTCGATTGCCGACTTCAAAACAATGGGTGTTTGAAGCAAAACAAAGCAACTTCAGCGACTTACGCATGATTCATGACCCTACAGCAACTTTTTTAACTCTTTCTGAGTCGTGACTATTTCTACTGTTTGCGATACAATTTGCGATCCTTTTGGCCATTGATTGTCTTCGTTGCTGTTGCTTGTTTTACTGACACCTTGATCTCCAAGGCCTTTTGGTTGTTTTGTTCTTCAACTCCAAAAGTGCAACGCCTGAAGTTGCTTCAGGGATCAACGACGTAACCATCTCATGAACGTGCTTGTTTCTCTTTTTCGCGATAATGGCGAGAGCTCATGAGTTTTGTGTAAGTTTTTCCTCTCTCTCGTTGAATCTGGTTTTCATGTTTATGCCTTGGTCTGTACGCGACTTGGCTCCTCGTGGGCCACCATCTCAGCTAAAAACAAGTTTAATGCGCTTATGCAGCCACCCCGTCCACTCTTTGCTTTTCCACTTTCTCACCATAGTTTTGGATTCGACCCACAATATCACCTCTTCATTAGCAATTCGAGCCTTAGAGATTTGTCGTTTCTAAACCTGATTTTCTTTCCAGGACTACTATCACCTCTCCGACCCTGCGTGGGATAGTATTTGCGCAGCTAAGCAATTAAAAAGCTCTCTTCGCCAATCAATCGGAGAAGATGACGCTGACCTTCCCAGAAGCTCATCCAAGCGTAAATTATCGATTGCAGAAGATGACAATGAGTCATCTGTTTCCCACTCTATATCTCATGCGGACTCTTATTTTGAAGACACGGACTATACTCCAGTTCCCGATACAGAGACACCCCCAAAGCGACTTCGACCGAACGCCTGGCCTCTTCCAGCGACTAATTCGGTATTAATCGAAAGCCACGCCGGCAGAAATAGCGCCCAAGTCTCGTCGAAATCAAAAAGGGGCCATTACTCGGGTGAGTCGCGTTGGCCGTCTGCTGTCTCGCCGGGGCGTCGATCGCGATTCCAGGAAGGTAGCATGCGTGACCGCACTAGCGTAAAGCCGCCTCCCGAATTTACTGGAGAAGCCGAAGAGCCTTTCATGCCTCACTGGGCGGATGAGAAAGAAAACAACGGGAGATCACAAAGGTCACCTCACAAAGCCTTTTACCATGCTCACGCAAAAAACACACCTACTCTGAGCACCGACGGAACCAATGCAAAAGAGCCTGGACTACTTCGTTTCGGGAAGAGATTTGCATCTGCTTTTAATTTTTCTGGCGTACTGCAAAACGTGTCAATTTGGAAGGGGCCACATGATGGAAGTAAACCATCGTCCCGGGAGGCATCAATAGACAGAAAGATTCGAGCAGAGAAAGCTTATGCGGAACTGAAGGCATCTGGTTACCCTGGCACCAAAAAAGTGGTTTATAGAAACCCTCCCGACCGTGCAAGAACAACGAGCCCTATCAAATCTGGGAATAATAAAGAGAACATATCCATGACTTCCAATATGGATAAAGATCTCCCTCGACCTCCCGTAGAATTTGGCTCGCTTACGGCTCCAACAATTCGGCCCACACGGTCGTGCATGTCGATTTCTCCAAGCAAGAAGCAAATGTCGGTCGAATCCTGTTCTAGAGGCCTACCCAAACAATCTTCGATGAGAGATTTGTTAAGGAGGGAAAAACTGAAGGAGCGACTGACACGGAAAGTGAGCAAATTAGAAGAGGAATGGGAAAAAGCGCAAAGAGAACTTTGCGCCCTGTCGTCCGAAAGTGAAGTCGCCACCTCTTCGGGCGCCGCCTCTCCTGTTCGAGGAAAGAAGCTGTTTCAGTCTACGCGGCTACCCTCTTTGCCCTCTGAGCGACTGTTTCAGAGACACCAGATTACAGCTATGGAAGATGAACAATTCGAAATTCCGAAAATGATTGACCTAAGTAAAGTCCACGGTTCCAGAATCTCCTCAGCCCCAAGTCCTCGTCGAAATCTACGAAGAAGTGCTGCAACAGTTTCTGGAAAAGAAGAAAGTATCAAGAAGCGAAAATCATCCGCCTCTACGTGCTCGGAATATCAATGTTCGCAAGAACTTGAAGACGGAAATAGGAATTCAATCCGAATGGTCGGGACTCAAGAAATGGATCACAAAGGCAGCCCACCCACACGCCATCAACCACCCAGGAAAGCAAAAACCCAGAAGATGGCACCCATGCCAGGATACGTTCCCGCCCAGAGCATATCGTATGTTCGCCTTCCTGCTACAAACTCCAACGACCATACGCATTCATCACGCCTCAGGTCGAGACCATCTCGAGATCAAGCGTTTACAGCAATCCCAGGCCAGGATGGTGTTCCTCCTGTGCCGCCGTTACCAGGGAGGTTAGCCAATAGTCCCAGAAAGAGCGAATTTGAGTGGCCCGAGGACTGTTTCTGATCATGTTTAATGATTATCATGATTACCCTTTTTTCCTTTGTTTTGTTTTCCTTTGTATTTTTTTTTATGTCTGGTGGGATTGAATTGGAAACATTACCATGCTTAAGTCTGGAGTCTAGTGATTTTTGAAACGGTTTTGTTTTCCAGTTTAGCCTCCTCCATCCAACATTTTGCGATGCTATGATGATGAATGATGACAACATTTCAATTTGAGCACTATGTGTGAGTTAGAATCGAAAAGCAATCTCTACTATAAATCTGTGCTGATTCCACTTTGGTAATCAAGTGACAGTAAAGTCATTCCTCATGCTTGATGGTTCGATAAAGCCGCTCAGTATTTTGGCATTTGGGCCAATTGAGTCAGTCAAGAAAGGCTCGAATTAAAAAAGATTGAGCCCGTTCACCCAAGCAACTCGTCCTCGACCCCAATCCCTGGGCGTACTTCTAAAAGGGGTATTGTTCTCTGTTGTATGTAGATAGGCCCTGTAGGCCTGAAGGAAGCTTAAGTTTAATAATGCTCTCACCAATACTCAGGGTACCACCAGCCTGCAATTGTCCAGTCCACAAGTCCCACGACTCTGCTATCTTCGTATGATAGTATTCTGGCGCTAAATTTGAATGTGAGAGGAATGTCTGATAATTGTTGCTATGAAAGGGTGAGTTAACGGGAGGTTGATGGAAAGAAGATTTGTGCAGACCAAAGCAAACGATCCAACGCCACCAGAGGTGAGTCAGCCTACCGAAGCAACTCCCAGCCACATCTTCTCTCTGCAGCAACAAAGCCCATAGTTATGGTTTGGTTGGCCAGTCCATCGCAGCAGCTACTCCATATATAGAATAGGCACGCCTTGGCTTGAGGCGAAGGATCATCGTAGCCACGAAGATCGGGCAGCCCTGCAAATGATGAGCTGAACCCGCTATCCAGCGTGACGCTGCGTCATTCAGATTCCCCCCCGATTTCCTCTTTGAGCCTCCGCCTCTAGAAGCTCTTATCGTTTCTTTTTTTTTCTTATTTAAAGCGAGTTTGTTTCAGTAGCAAATTCTTTGCGATACTATCAGGATTTCTGCCTTCGAGTCGGCACTGTGGGCAAAAGCAGAGATACCCATGACGCCCCATCCAAGTATCTGTTGGTGTTAGGATAGGACTTGGAGAAAATTAGGGCTATTCCTGATCTCTTCCTGTTCATCCTTTCAGAGTATCATCCATCCATGATCTTCAGAGACTTTACGCAATACCTAGAATATAAAGTCCAAAATTTAATTTATTTGATCCTATTTTTGTTAACTTTAGTTTATCCTCTTCCCCCGAAGAATCACAAGGTAGAAAGATTCACAATGGCGTCTGCCGACCCTTCAACCCCTTTGCCATCTGACTTGTTGGAGACTCTCATCCCGGGCTATTCACTTTTTTCCCGGATAATCTCGCTATATTTCTCTGTTGATTTATCAGCCTATTCGATCTACCTTTTCGGCTTCTCGTTTTCTCTTGCATTTGGATTGTTTGTGGCCCCTTCAATTCTTGACCATGCTCGCCGATTTCTTCTATCCTTTGCCGCTTCGTCCGAGATTTGTTACCACGATCCTCTTTACCGACAGCTCATGCAGTGGGTATCCAGCCACACCTCGCTAAGCCAGACACGACAATCTATCGCCGGAATAAAACCGAACTATCCAAATGCCTACGACTCGGATGATGATGAAGACGAGAATATGGACGATGACGATATTCTCGCCGAGTATCAGTTAGATTTCGGTACCGACCAACAGAGATTTTGGCGGCAACTGAGCTATCTGAACAAGATGAAGCCTGTCCGCTTCACTCCCATACAAGATAAATTGCACTATTTCAGATACAAAGGATGCTGGGTTGCACTTCGTCGCGATGCGAGGAGCAGTCAATCTCGGGCGGAGCTAGCCAATGCAGAGAACATAAACCTTTATGCTGCTCCGTGGAATCGCAATTGTCTCAGAGAACTATTACGCGATGTCCAGGAAGCTGCTGTTCGCCGTGAATGCGATCGAATCACCGTTCACCGCACCCAAAAATTCGGAGACCAAATGTTTTGGCAACCTAATGCATCGGCAGCCCCGAGAGCTCTTTCCACAGTGATTCTCGATGAAAAGCAAAAAGGCGCACTTGTGAACGACATAAAGGAATTTCTCAGTCCCAAAACCCGCACCTGGTATCGATCGCATTGCTTTCCGTATCGGCGAGGTTACCTCTTCCACGGTCCACCGGGAACAGGAAAATCAAGCCTATGTTTCGCTGTTGCCAGCCTCCTTCGCTTGGACATCTATACTCTTAATTTTGGCTCTCCCAGCCTTGATGAGGATAACCTGTCTAGTCTGTTAAACGATCTCCCAAAACGATGTCTACTTCTCTTCGAGGATATTGATACTGCAAGCATCCGAGAACGCGATGATAGCCGTAGCCTAAGCGGTGACGAGTCAGACAGTTCCCACAATACGCGGAAGAGACGTAGAAAACAGCATCGTATTTCACTCTCGGCACTCCTTAATGCCATCGACGGCGTGGGTGCCCATGAAGGCCGTATCCTCATTATGACCACTAACCACAAAACCCATATCGATGCTGCACTGCTCCGTCCCGGCCGCGTGGATATGGAAATAAGCTTCGATCATGCTAGCCAACCGGTCCTTCAGCAGCTCTTTGTGGAATATTATACCACGCTAGAGGAGCACGAGTCTAAGGCTGAGATCGGGCCTCTCTCGGTTGAGTTTGCGAAGCAGGTTCCTGCAGGCAAATTCACACCTGCAGAGATTCAAAAGTATCTATTCCCATATCGAGAGACTCCCAGAGAAGCAGTTGAAAGGATATCCGAATGGGTGCAAGGGAGACAAGTAACTAGCTTGGATTATTGAGGCACGTGTACTCGAAGATAATAGTGGGAGCGGAGGCGAAACCGCCGAGCCTTTCGGCGCTTCTTTGTCGAATTGAGAGATTGGATTGAAGAAGAAGAAGAAGAAGAAGAAGAAGAAGAAGAAGAAGATGATGATGATGATGATGATGATGATGAAGAAGAAAAACTGTTTTGAGTTTGCACATTGACTCGCTTGATTCTTTTGAATTAGAGTCGAAATAGATAGAGCATTCAAATAGACTGGTGTATCCACCGAATAGAATATACAGTAATTGCTAGATAGAATAATCAACGCCATGCCCACATAGGTATCTTGAGATTTCGAGTAGTAAAAATCTCATAAAAACCATCTAAATTCCGGAGTACTCGGTCCGTCTCGGAGGCGCTTTGTGGGAATATCACGAGCATCTATCTTCACTCCTTGCTTCTTGTTTCGGCGATAGTTATCCCAGACCATGTAGAGTCCAAGACAACCTGTAAAAATGCCCCCTGTGGCACCGAATGCACCGGTGGCAATTAACGCAGGTTTGTATTTGGGCTTGTCCTTCTCCCGAAAGATATTGCTGCTCACAAGGCCCATGAGGTTCGCCATTGGAACACCGATGGAAGTGAGGAGTATGCGACGATTCTCGTGAGCGATGTTGTTGTTATACCAAGTGCTTAGAAGGACTGAAGGAGCTGAAGTACCCCAGGTCATCATAAAGCAGGCATAATAGGCAAGCTTGAGTTTCGCTTCGACGTCATCAATGGCAGCGTATATCATAAAGCCGGTGAAACTTAGAAGAAAACCAAGGACAATAAATGGGGACCGTAGACGACAAGCGTCAGAAGAAAATGCAAGGATTAGAAGCACCACTGCGCCAGTGCAATTGGGCGCCACGGTGTAGAGATTTGTTGTAACAGTTCCAAGCTTGAGACGCTGAACAATCTGAGGCAAAAAGAGGGCAACAGACTGGATGGGGACGCCGAGGCAGACTTCAATAGCTAGGAATACAAACGATGTAGGCTGCCTGAATATTTTGATAGCTTCACGGAAATTAAATTTCTCATTAACAATCGAGCTGGAGTCAACTTGAATGCGGTGGAAAGCAAGTTCTTTTTCCCCCTTATCCAGGAACTTGGCTTCAGTAAGGGTTTTAGGAAGATACAAAAATGCGAAAACCGCAAAAAGAAGAGTACAAGCGCCCTCGATCAAGAATAGGTATCTCCAATTTTTTAATTTCCCGCCTTTGATTTGAAAGGCGCCAAATGCAAGAAGGCCAGAGAAAGCATTTGCAATGTTGGAAGCAGCATAGAAAATAGCTAAGCGACGAGCTAGTTCACCACGACGGTAGAACGTGGTAAGATAGTAAATGACGAGAGGGAAAAAGGCTGCTTCGGCCATGCCTAAAAGCCAGCGGAGGGCAAATATACCTCCGAAATTATGGGTAGCCGCCGAAAGGAGAGTAAGAGAGCCAAATATGAGCATCAGGATGGGCAAAGTCCGGGCAGGACCGAAAAGCTTACCAACCATGGCGATTGGCGGCGCAAAGATAACGTATGGGACAAAGAAGATTGACAAAAGCAGGTTATATTGACCGGGTTTGAAATTGAGATCTAGAGAGGGGTTCTCTTGTGAGAAATCATGCGTCTCCGAGAGTTGGATAGGCCATGTAGTAGTTATATATGTGCGTACATACCTTTGCTCAGGCCATCAGTTTGGGCGTTGCCAATGTTTGCTTTGTCCAAGGCATTGAATAGATCTGGTGGATATGGTTCAAAGTTAGCGTTGACGGAGGGCAAGGGCAAAAAAGGGCAGAGAAGCACTTACACAGAACAGCAAGGACTGGAAGCAATCGGATATCAAGCTTGAAACAAAGAGCACGCTCGGCTTTTTGGTCAGTCACTCGCGCAGTGCTCTCATCCCATTCTGCACTGGGCTCTTCAGGTCTATCTTCCAGGCCGGGGCCAACATCCGCATTGTGTACACCACTGTGCTTCTCGGCTAGCATGGTAAAGAATCTATACAACCTGGATCCTAGCTTGATTCAAGAGGTATGGATGGGTATGTGTTATTTATCCTTATTTTCAACGCTTGAGAGGTGAAGGTGGAATTTAATCCCATCACGATAAATCGCTGACTTGCTGGTCAGGCTCATTGCGGCAAGGAAGTCTCGTTCAGCTCTTCTTTTCAAGAAAGGCAAGGATCTTCCTAGCTGCTGGTTGTCTGAGAAGAAGAGAGATCCTTCGTTATAGGAACAGCTTTTCCGCACAGACAAGCCATCAATCTCCATTAACAAGCCCTGATATTGAAATTAGTTTCTATAAACCTCACCTACCATTTCGTACAATCAGTAGGCGAGCAGCGTGTCTTTTCCGTGGAACCTTTAGTTCGAGGGGACTTCAAATGTCGAAACAAGACCACCCAAACAAGGAGTGTCCTACAACTCTATTACTTTACTTGATGGCTATGGGTGCTGGCAGCCGTGGCATCTTTGATTTTAAAAATTTAAAAACACTTGCCAACTACCAAAGACCAGCAAGGAGTTTGGAATCTACCAGGACTTAGTATAGTTCGCACACATCTGTAGATTTTACGTACGGTAGGCGAGGTAGTTTTCTCTACAGATCGGACTTTCTACCGATTGAGACTTGATGCGTCAGAAAGCATTCTCTGAAGCAAATACCCATGCTGAATGCTGGCCTTGCCGGCCAGGCAACTGAATTTTGATAACATGATTGCTATCAAAGCCTTGAACAGGAGTATCTTTCGGCTTGGTTCTTAACTTGCGGAAATTCGTGTGGAGCTGAATTAATGTCGATGGGAACGTTGTTCTAGAATGGTGAATGGTTCCCATTTGGTTGAATCCGTGAAACTGTAACATGGGCCATATAACGTTGATGTAGGATAGCGTTGCACCCAAAGGTAACGCGTGCAGTTGGGCTTCTGATTTGAATCTGGTATTATAAACTGGAACTAGCTTGACTCAACAAAATTTGTGTAAGGTATACCTACCGTGCGGGTGATACTCGGAATTAAATGATTTGTTCACAAGGCCTCTGGTTTCACCAACCAAGGAAAGTCGGGGTCCCTGTGTATTTCACTCATCTACACACATCGTGGCGTATATTCGAGACCATACGGATTACCGAGAAAATGATATCTTACAGCCGTCCACCATGTATGTGATGGCCTGCCTTCCGGCTTCCAACACACCATCCATTGCCAGAAAAGGATGGGGTTGTCCCTGCATCACATGCAATGCAGTGCTCACGCCGTGCTTCTTCAATTTTGCAGCGTACTGCTCCCCCTCTTCTCGCAAGACGTCCAACTCGCCAACCACCACAATCGCATGCGGTAATCCATTCCAGGTGGGGGCGTCGTCGGGATATAGAAGCGGACTAGCTTCGGGATTTAACCTGTCTAATTCATTCGGTAGATAATGATGCCGGTACCACAGCATTTTTGCGGCAGGAAGAGCGGGAGTGTGTTCATAGTCCTTGTACGAGCGGTTATTAGAGACATCGGCTGTATTGTCCATCACAGGAACATTAAGCAGTTGGATTTTAAGGGGTGGAAGGTTGCGTGCGACATTGCGGTGAGCCATTATCGTTGCAAGGTTACCACCCGCGGAAGAACCACCGACGCCAATGCGGCTAGTGTCAAGATTGAGAAGCTGCCGGCCTTCAGCGTGAGCCCATAGGACGGTTTCCCAGGAGTCCTCGACAGCGGCAGGAAATGGGTTCTCGGGCGCCAGTCTAAAAAGGTTAAGAACGGAGTTCATTGGTAAGAATGTCTATTCGAGGCCTTTTAGGGGGGTCAATCCTAGGCGTACCTATAGTCTGTCGTAACAACGACACAATTCGCCCTTGCACAAATATTTGTACACACCACGTTTTCAGTATCAATATTCCCCAGGACCCAGCCTCCACCGTGGTAATACAGTAGGACTGGCCATCCACCTTCGGGTTCTTTCTCCGCGAGGGGAGTGAAACATCGTACCATTACATCTGGTCCTTGGGATTCCCGTCGTTTGATTGCGATATCCTGAGTCTTTCCAACAGGGACTATTGGACCCGCCCCCGGAATGAGAATGCCGGAGGTTCGTGAGGCGGCAATAGGCTGGTAGTGCACCTGTTGTTTATCGAGTAGGTGCTCATTGTAAAAAGCAGCGTATTCAGGGTCAATAACGGACCTGACGGACTCGTGAATGGGGTATGGAGGTTCGGGCATCCTTACGGCAAACTATTTAGACACGAAGTAGATAGATCGATGTTAGTCCTGAAGAGGCTTGCAGCTAGTTGGATAGTATCCAAGGCGCCAGGTGATGTGGCTATTGTTCGTTCAGCAACTGTCGACATGATCAGATGATGGGACTTGGCGAGTTAGTGACCTCAAAATTCTCTACTTTAACGAGTTCAATAGGCTTGTTGAGAGGCATGTCACATCAGCCTCTGACGTTGTAGCGTCGTATGCATGGGTGCGTCGTATGTATTGTTTGTATGTATTGAACCGAAATCACGAGTTTCCCCGCATCAGGGACTTCCCCGCCGCATTATTATTCAGCCGCTGCCGTGACAGAGCGTTACATGGCGGTAAAACTCTGGACCAATGGTTCGCGTCCCAATTCAAAATAAATTGAGCCACAGCCAGCACACCCCAGCAGTCTAGCGTGGGGGAACTCCCAACCCCCACAACCCAGTCTATTGAAGCCACCCCCACTCCACATCCATGTCTGACGAAGCGGTTTTGAGAACATCCGAATTCCATGGTTATCGTGACACATCACTCCGAACGCTTCCACAACACGCCGGTCTTTATGGGCTGGATGGCTATACTACACCCAAATATACTGACATGGTAGAGTCAATCGTTAATACGAAGTATCTGCAAGGCTTTGGGTGTGAATCCCAATACTTTTTCCTCGCTTAAAGCTCCACTGTTCATGTAAGTTGAATCACCCAAGAGTCTTGATACTTGTGATCTAAATGGGGAAGTTGGCCGCTTATTTCATCCCTTTCCAGAGCTTGACAAACGAGTGCCTCGCTCGCGTGGATCGTACTGCGTGGGGGGGAGGGAGGTACCTTGCTCAAGAGGGAGCTTTGACCTCTTCGGAGAATTGATGGATCTGAACTAACCCCCTAGACACACGGGTAATTGGCCAGTGCTCAATATTTGCATTTGTCCCACCGCTGTGGGACTCATTTGGAATGCAAGTAATGACATCTTCTCTCGCGCTTTGAGTGCCCCGGTTCGTTCGTTATTGGCATGATAATAGTTAGCGGTGACCATCCCGTTTTGAGGCTGCTTGTTGACCCCCCCGGAGAGAGCTGGTCGCCTGGATCCTGCGATTGGTTCGAACGTTTTTATGATGGCTGAAAGAGGCGTTTGCTTCGGTGTTATAATATGAGCTTTGATGCCTACCACCTCTTCGAAGCTAAAATGGGGTGATCTTATAAAGGAAAATTCATTTGCTATTCATCCCACCCAGAATCTGACTAAACACTAACTAAACACTACTATGAAATGCATGCAATTCACCCACCGGCGGAGCCAAGCTTTTCCGTTCTCCACGAGAACGTGACGGAATGAGTTGATGGGCTACCACTGAAATCCATTACTAAAAGAAACAAGCCTCGTTCGCCAACTTCAGCCAATCTCACAAAGAATTCTCAAAATCAACAAGCTCGCGGAACTGCTCGGTGTACATCTTTTGCTCCTCCTCTGTCGGCCGAGGAAGTGGCTTTCTTGCGTAACCTCCATACCCACAATGGGACACCATTGCAGATTTGATCCCAACCACGCCACTTTGAATGGCAGCCCAATCCCCTCTCGCCAGGATCTCCTGGGTTCTCTGTGCTTCTGACATCTTTCCCTCGCGAAACAGTTGCTCAACTCGAACACAAGTCTTTGGAGAAAGATTGGCAATGCCGCCAATGATTCCATCACCACCGCCGATCAAGGTTTGGAGTGTAAAATCGCCGGAGCCCCCGAAGCATAGGAAACTGGACGTAGTTGATTTTTCTGACGAACTTGAAGCCCCCTGGTGCTGGGCAGCAACTACTCGGTTTAGCTTTCCTGTGTTCCCACAAGTAAACTTGCAACCAACAATATTTGGATGTTGGCTTAAAGCAATTAGCGTATCGGAGTCTAAATCTAGCCCGCCGACAACTGGTGGATAGTTGTAAATGACAATGGGTATTGGGGATGCGTCTGCCACATCGTTGAAATACTCGATCACCGAGTCTGGTGTAAAAAGCGTACGATAGTAAGAGGCCGTTAGCACCAAGGCGCAATCGGCACCGGCTTTGTAGGCTTCTTGACATCGCTTGATAGTCTCTCTCGTTGAATTTGCGCTGCATCCGGCCATCAAAGGCATAGATGGAAACCCAGCGTCGTTCAAGGCTTTTCTCATTGTACGAATAACTTCGCTCCGTTCGTCATTAGACAAATGCACAGCTTCGCCGTTGGAACCGTGTACGGTGAGTCCGGTTACTCCGGCCTGTGCAAGTCTCACGGCATGTCTCCCGATTGTAGAAAGGTCAAGGTCTTCAGTCTTTGGATCGAAGAAACATATGGTGGGCACATAGATGCCTGGAACGAGGGGGTTGAGTTGGCGGTCGCCAGGGGCAATTGGCCTCTTGATGTCCTCCATAACCCTTGGAGTCATGATGATATTGTGTTGACAGTTGTGCTTGAAGAAATATAATGACGGTAAGAATAACAAGGTGAAATTGATGGGTTGGGAAACGGAAAAGGATATCCAGATGTGGGAAAAGGTCAGGCCAGCTTATATACCTGAGAGATTGTTCTTTTGTCTTCACTTGTGTTCAGGAGAAAAACAAATAAAAAGTAAAACCAAAATGGGCAACTGTGGAGAGAAAGACAAGCAATGTACAGCGAGTACGAGAACAGCCAAGCAGTTGACATAAAAATAGCTCCAGTTCAATATCAGATGCCATTCCCCGTTGCCACCCAGGGTGTTGTTGGGGTTATGCGGCAGGCAGGACTGATAGGAGGGGGATGTGTTCCTTGTACCGCCCTCCATCGCCCAGGACATGGAATCGATGGGAATCCGTCCCAATAGTTTCCATGGTGGAGAAGAGCCCGAAATCCCACAAAAACAAATGTGGATGGTGGTGGAGCCGCTACCAACAATGGTCTAGCGGCTTGGCGGTGGAGCGCTCGGATCAGCCAGAAATAATCGGTTATGTCAGCTGGTAACGACATTACCGGGCAATGAGTTCGTTACTCAGCCTTATCTGGCCTCAACTCACCCTGTTTTTCCAGTCAAGAGACGCGCACCCTCCTGTGCAAGGCTAGTATCCGTGCTATTTCCAAGGCTTAGGAAATTTTCCGACTAGGAACTATCTTCAGCAACTATCTACCTTGGCTTGCCCACAAAGCGAACGCTATTGAAAAAAAAAGAAAAGAAAAAGAAAAAACGGACGATTTTTTCTCTTCTACGTTCACACGGACCCGGATTGTGCACGAGCCACCGCTTGTTTAATAGACTTGACCCAATGAGAGACTTAAAAGTTGTGCTCCGTATTCAACTCGACCTTGATGTCAATGGCTTAAATATATGCTGAGCATTCAATTTCCACGTCGGTGCCTAGCGGAAGTGTCTTGACAGCGACGCAAGTTCGAACCTTGGGTGGGGGGAGTGCCATCAGCTTAAAAATTGCTCTTTTGATGTAGGGTATTCTTAATTATAACATACAGGCTTTGGTTCCTGGCTAAGGAATTGACTATAAGTCTCATTCATGGCAGAGAAATCGTCCATGTTGGCCAGGAAGACATTAACTTTGATAATTTTTTCAAGGCTTGAACCAGCCTTCTCGAGGACTGCAGAGAGGTTTCGAAAGATTTGTGCCTAATCGTGGTAGTAGTTGTTAGTGGCGTACGATACATACATGCCTAAACGTGACTCAAGTGGAGCGTAGGTTCAGACTTACTGTGCGGTCTTGGACGGTACCTTCGACGAGCTTTTTGGAAATAGGATCCATGCCAACCTGACCCGAGCAGTACACGATGCCATTGTGGATGATCCCTTGTGACAGAATAGGGAGGGGTTCCGGGGCCTTGTCGGTTAAAACAATTTGCTTCCCAGACATTGTGACTAGTGCTATTTGCAAGCGAAATCCTTGGGTCGAGCCGAGTAATATAGCCGCAAGCAAGGTAACGAATAAATTTGGAAAGTTATAACGGCCAGGGGTTCCTTGAAGTTTGTCTTTCACTTCAAAAGAGCCTGCTTGAGGATTTAAAGTAGTGACCACCGGTTCTTCTCGGCTCTCCCCCGCGTCATATGAGTAATCAGGGTCAGGGATACCACGTGAAAAGCGGGCTTTTATTTACAGGAACGAAAGCTTATTAATAATATGGCGTGGGGGTGGAAGGAATGCCAAGCCGGAGCCATTGGGGAATGGCGGGGTTATATGGTCCAACTCTCAATCATCCAAAAATCAACATCATCCCTCAATAATTGGTTCTCTCAAGGCGTCGCAGAGACTGATCAATATTCCCTTTCAAGTCCGTCAATCAAGTCCGCCAAAAGCATGTCTCGAGTCAGGAACTATCCAAATGCATCCCCAGACAGTCTCAGGGCTCAGTACGTCGGCCGTCTTCTTCAGGACATAGATGGCCCGGCCGCCATCATAGATATTGCTACCGCCCGCAAGAACTGCCAGGTCATGCTCGAAGCTGCTGAGAAACTTGGTGTTATATTTCGTTCCCACGTGAAAACTCACAAGGTTCGTATATTCAGACCTATATCTGCCTGTTTTCTCTTTCCTCTCTTCTCCTTGGAATTGGATAATGAAAATACCTAGAGCATTGGCTAAAAGTAAAAATTTACGCTGACGTTTATATTTAGACGACAGAACTAACTCGCTTTCAAGTTGGTGAGAAAGCTGATACTGTCCGACTTGTGGTTTCTACCCTTGCGGAATCAGAGCAATTACAGCCATATTTAGAAGGATGTAAGGAAAAGGGAAGATTCATAGATGTAAGCAATTTTTGCTCTCATGACAACGAATAAAATAGACAAAATGCTAAATACTATGTTAGGTTATTTATGGCCTACCGGTTCAACCGTCATGCTTTCCACGCCTTGCAGCCTTGGGTAAAGCGTTAGGAAAATTGAGCGTTACGGTGCTTGTAGATTCTTTGGACATTCTTCCATTCCTTCCTCGTTACCAAGAACTTACAGGGAATGCACTAGGAGTGTTCTTCAAGTTGGACACCGGCTATAACCGCGCTGGCCTCACTCCGGAGTCTCCTCAGTTTAAGGAGCTATTGGATGGCATTTACCAAATGGAACAAGGAAAGCCAGATACTATTTATTTCCGTGGATTTTATAGCCATATGGGTCAAAGTTATAGTTCAGACTCCACTTCTGAAGCACTGGATTATCTCGCCACCGAAATTGAACGGTGTGAAATCGCTGTCGTACAAGCATCCCAATTATGGAACAATCCCCGAAGACGCTTTACTATTAGCGTAGGAGCAACCCCTACAACTACATCTGCGCAAAACTTGACCGGCCTCGAAAACGCATCGCCGACCGAGAAGAAAGTCAAGGCGTTGATCCAGAGGGTACAGCAAACATGCGACATTGAGCTTCACGCAGGCGCATACGTAACTCTAGATTTGCAGCAGCTCGCTGCGCACGCACGCCCAACAACAAACCACCTGTCTTTTGATGACTTAGCCTTGACTGTCCTAGCGGAGGTTGCTAGTTTGTATCTCCATCGAGAAAAGCCAGAGGCACTCATTGCTTGTGGTTCACTTTGCATGGGCCGCGAACCATGCAGAAGCTATCCTGGATGGGGAGTCATCACCCCATGGTTGCAAAGCCAATGCGATGCTGATACGCACGGAAAAGCCGGCTGGTACGACCCAGAGGGAGGGCGAACAGGGTGGATAATTGACCGTATAAGCCAAGAACATGGTATTTTAAGGTGGGAAGGTCCTGTGGACGAAATGCGAACCCTCCGCGTTGGTGAGAAAGTTAGAATTTGGCCGAATCATTGTTGTATTTGCGCAGCGGGATTTAGTTATTTTCTTGTTGTTGATTCAAGCCGGGAAGGAATTGAGAAAGACCGAGTTGTTGATGTGTGGTTGAGCTGGAGAGGATGGTAATAAGTGAGTTGTAGTTATTTCATGAAATGCTCATAATAGATGACACATTCCGTCTACACGATTGGCCCGGTGCTGGTGGTTTTGTGGGAAGTAAAAGAGAAAAAGAGAAAGATGATTGCTATAGAGAGGGCTATGGTAGAAGCATATGTGAGCCTGCACACGCCAGGTTTGCAATCGGATTTAAATGCGATTAGCGCTCAGAATGATACAGTCGTACACATTCCACTGCGCCTCCATAGTGTTCTCGTGGATGGATGGAATTACAGACAGCCGCCGTTATCTCTATTCAACTTACCTACACAAATGGTTACGCATTTCCAAATCTTGCTGAGGGTTAATCAACTACATTCTATCTTACTAGGAGGGATTGTGACTTGTGAACTGAAGTACTGGCGCTTGTTATTCTTCATGGCACCAATAAATTCAGCTTGGATAAGGCCGGAGATCCCATTACAGCCTCGGGATCACTTTGCAATCTTTTTGAGGCTGGAAGAAGGGGTGACTAATTTCCCCGCACTCGAATAGGCTTCACCGAGGATCCGGTTAAACTTAAGTGCTCCTTGCCTTGTTAAGCCATGAAACTGAGTAACGTTATCTCAGTTGTCAATTTAACTATAGATGCAACGTTAAATCACAAGAAACTTACAAGGCTTGTGAACGCATTTCCAATATTTATCGGTGGGTCATTAATGTGACAACAACAGCAGCGTCTCTGAACTTCAGCCCAATTTAATGGTTAATTCAGAAGAGGATATCCCAAGATATGAATTTCGACCTCCCGCGAGATCTAACAGAGTACATAGGTGCTCTTGATAAGTTTATTCACGGCACAATATTGCCCCTCCAGCATTCTAATGACAATAACCGCTTCTTCGACCACCGTCGCGAGCATGCACGGACGGATTGGGACAATGGAGGCATACCCAGAAAGGAATGGGATGAACTCCTAGGTATGGGTCCAATAAATTTAACCTACCTTTATGCTGGGGGTTCTAATGAATGATTATATAGCACAAGCCAGAGACTTGGCCGACAAGGCGGGTTTCTACCGCTTCGCTCTCCCTAAAGTGTATGGAGGGCAAGCAAATCAGAGCACCAACCTATGGATGTGCGCGATTCGTTATCACCTAGCTTCCCATCCAGTCTATGGTGGTGGTGTATCGCTAGCAAACGATTTGCAAAACGAGCACAGCGTGGTGGGCAACTTCCCAGACGTGCTCATGCTTCACCATTTTGGAGATGAGAAGCAACGCCGGACACTGATTCCTGCAAGGTTACAAGGCCAGTTTCGGACAACGTTCGGTCTGACGGAGCCGAAACATGGAAGCGATGCCACATTCATGGAAACCCAGGCCCGGCCAGCTCGCGGTGAATATCCCCCCGGGTCAGGGAAAATGGTAGATGGATTCATCCTCGATGGAGCCAAGAAGTGGCAGAGCGGTGCACATCACTGTACCCATATGATTATCTTTGCACGAACTTCAGGCAAGCCAGGTTCATCGCGCGGAATCACTGCATTTCTAGTTCCAAGAAATACGCCAGGAGTAGAAATTGTTAGTTATGAATGGACGTTCAACATGCCCACCGACCACGCTACAATTGCAGTAGACTCCGTGTTTGTCCCAAGTTCCGCTGTACTTGGTGAAGTTGACGCAGGGCTTGCTATTGCGCAAACATTTGTCCATGAAAATAGAATCCGCCAGGCAGCATCTTCTTGCGGAGCGGCTAAATTCTGCCTCGATAAGTCAATAGAATACGCTCGGTCGAGAAATGTCTTTGGAAAGGCGTTGGCAGAGAATCAAGCCATCCAATTTCAAGTTGTGGAGCTAATGACTCAAGTGGAGATGCTACGACTCCTTATTCTTCGAACGGGATGGGAAATGGATAAGATTGTTGCAGAATGTGGGGGTAACTCAGACAACCCTGCTGCTGTGGGGGACCAAAAGCCATGGGTTGAGATTGAAAAGAGACTCAGTGACAAGGTTGCAATGTGCAATTATTGGGCAAATCGGCTGTGTTGCCAAGCAGCAGATCGAGCCATTCAGGTATGGTCTTCCTTTAGAACAACGACATCTTTCTCCCAAGGCAGCTATGTTTTATTGATGTGGGATGACGCTGATATGAAAGCGTAGATTCACGGCGGTAATGGCTATTCCCGCCATCAGCCTTTCGAGCATATTTACCGACATTTCAGGCGGTATCGAATCACCGAAGGCTCCGAAGAGATTCAAATGCGAAAGATTGCGGCTTATGTATTCGGGTTCTCCGGGCCGAAGAGAGCTGAATTAGAAACGCAGAAAAAGGAGCAGCAGCTAAGCAAGGATAAACAGTCAAAGCTCTGAAGTTATGATTTTAAATGTGTGATGGTTGTCTTGGAATATTCAGGAAGCAAGTGTGGTGGTATGGTCTACTAGGCAATAGAGGTTTAGGGTGAAATATTTCACTAACTCCTCTCCATTCTCCCAATTTGCAATCCCGGTTGCAAGATAAGACTGCCAAAAAAAAGAGAGAGAAAAGAAAAGAGAAAATGACGAGCTCAACTGACGATTTGTACGCTTCAAGATCCCATTCTCGTCCAGCTAACGACTTCGAAGGCTCGTTGAAAATTTTGTATTCCAAATCCAGCCTAGCGCTTTGTAATTGAGCCCACGAATGCATGTAAAGTAATCAAACAAAGCATCCGGTGCTGTGGTCCTTTAAGGCATGTACAATTGGCAGCCCCTAGCTAAGAGAGGCGAGAAAGGGGGAAGGGGAACATCCCTAACGATAAGAAGCCTTACAGACAGACTAGTCGAGGAGCGGTGTCAGGCTGGCACCTCCAATGTGCCTACCGCATCCCAGCCTCATCAAGTGAGTCAACGATATGCTTCACGGTTTGGATACACCTCGATATCCACCCCAAGTTTGACAGCAGTCCATACTGCCAGAGCCAGACACACATCAGCAAGCGTAATCAAGTCACCTACACTATATCTACCCGCAATGCCCTGAATCGTGGTTTCATAGACCCCCAAGCCGCGCCGCATGGTTGATTTGTGTGGGTCGTATTTCGCTTCCGTAAGTAACATGGATAGGCTGTTGTGCTGAGCATGCTGCTGTGCCCCTCGGCGAAAAAAGGGTGCCCTCTAGTGGCTAGCAACTACTAGCTAGAGGGTAGATGAATCCGCTAGATGCCTGACATAGGCTACTCCCAAGGATGACGGAAACAGGCAATTTTGCTTCGTTTCTCTTTCGCAAGCAACAAGATAGCATGAGCTCCATATATTCTTCGTCCACGCCAACATGTTCTTCTTCGAAAGGGCAGGTCACAGTCACAAGTTGTTCTGCATCCTCCTTTTCTTCATGAAAGGTTTTGATTGACTTCGCCCGAAAGTGTGGTATCACGTGATATCGCGTTGACTTGGTGTCACCTTTAATTGGCTCGTACGCGTCCCAGAACACGAGCACAGAATCCTCAAACTCGACAAGTGATCGCCAGGAAAAGAAACAAAAGGATGAAGCAAGTTGAGGCATTTGTGACTCATGATATCGTATTCAATTTGTCAGCCGAGAGTCTTTCTTGCTTATGGCTCAATCAGGTCCCCAGGCGGATGTATAAAGAGACTTCGAAACCCAAGTCTACTGATGGGTTCCAAGGCAGATAATGACAAGAAAAACCAACGCACAAGCCCAAGCGAAAGTTATTTAAACAAAAAGATATGCCAAATCACCAAACTACAATGGCTGATCTAAACCCTCTTAACGCGCGAGCCACCCGTCTTCGCTCACTCCATAAGCCCGGGGATCCTCTAATTTTCTGCAACGTCTACGATGGGGCTACTACACGGATCGTGCTCAAAAACGGCGGCGCCAAGGCCCTCGCTACAAGCAGTTATGCTGTAGCAGCAGTAAGGGGTAAGGGTGACGAAGAACTCAAGCCTAAAACGCTCGTCACTGCAGCCCAGGATATCGTCGCCGTCATCAGCGAGCACGAAACTTCTTTAAAAAATAACAGTGGCGACGGCGTTATGATCCCACTCACCATTGATATGCGTGATGGTTGGGGAGAAGAGCTAGAATCCGTGGTCGCGGCCCTGATCGACGCGGGCGTGGTAGGGTGTAATCTCGAAGACGAAGATGCGGTAACGAGCGAATTAATGGAATGCGACGAGGCGGCTGCACGTGTGGGGAGGGTTATGAAGGAAGCAGAGAGACTCGGGGTCCCTGATTTTGTTGTTAATGCACGGACCGACGTTTTGGGCCATGGTGGGACGGTTGATGATGCGATTCAGAGAGGCAAGGCTTATCTGGCAGCTGGGGCTGCTTGTGTTTTTGTTTGGGGAGGATTAGCCGGCAGAGGTGTGTCGAGAGAGGAAATATTGAGGCTGGTTGAAGCATTTGGCGGTCGAGTAAATGTCAGGTTAAAGACGGGACAAGGCTATTTGACGATTGCCGAGCTAAGGAAGATGGGAGTTGCTCGGATCAGTCTGGGCAAAGAATTGCATGATATTGCGATGGCTGCGTATGAAAACAGTGTTACCCAGCTACTGGCTTGACAGCAAGCCATACACATTAGCCTAAATCAGTGTACATACATACATACATACATACATACAAGAAATACCAATCGGCGCCAGCGAGTTGGGCATTCATTGACGTCGAAACGCTATTTAGACCATCTTTTGACTACGACTCGACCTTCACGAAATTGACAAATATTTATAAATTCACTTCCACTAGTTATCTGCTTCTAAGCCCGCACACAATCATCATAATACAGTTATAATCATAAGCAATACGTTCTGCAAGAAAGTTTTGCGTGGATCAGCGCCGTCGTATCGCAGGTGTTAAAAGATCGCGGTGGCGTTGGCATGTGAGCTCACACCCGCTAGATGAAGATTGAGTTAGCACACTCGTTTTGAGTACGAAGCAATCAGTTGGACGTCGCTACCTACCAGGAACGTTGGCTGGAGCGCTTGTCATGAAGAAGAACCAGCGATTTGTCTCGCGGCATTTTGCGGCAAGCCTTTCGAGATCCCACATTTCGCCCAATGGCATTCCCCAAAGAGCTAGGATATATTCGTGGAGGTAGTAATCCTTTGCAGTTGGCCATCGTTCGAATGCAGGCGCATCACCAACAACGCCGGCAAAATAAGAGTCGTGAAGCCAGTCGAGAACGGCATCTTCTTGAGCCACGCCAGCGTACCTCTGCTGGTCAGCGTCGCCAATCGCGTGAGGTCGAAGAGCCAGTTGAGTGCGTTCTTCGGGGGTACGTGAATTATATGCTACGACGAAGCCGGACCGGATCATCAAGATATCACCAACTTTGATATCACCGCCTTGCGACTCGGGGCGAATGTCGATGCCTTGTGCTTTGCCGCATTTGTAAAGGTCATCGAATGTGATCGCGTGGGAAGTATAAGGATCGTAGTTGATGCCGTTGGCAGTAGCGTACGACCAATAGTCGAGAAGGACGCCGCGTGCAGCAATGCCATGTTCGGCCCAGTGATGGATGCTGCAGTTATGATTTGCCTCTGGACCTAGGATATCCTTTCCCTTCGTCTGGAAGCTTGTAAGTTTCTGCCAAGCGCAGAAAAGCAGAAAGAAGTATATCTTACCCCGTTATAAAATGTCTCCGTGGCCATGTGCGCGAACTAGATGTGTAGTTCGAGATTAGCTTCAAGGTGCGTCTTTGGCAGTCTCCAGAATGAACGCGTCAGACAAGCATACGTGTCTAAACCCATCCCATTGCGTTCCACTCTGAGTGTTCAGTTCATATTTGTCATCGTAGGCAATATTCTCATGAAGGGCCTTGATGGTGTGAACGAATTTCTCGCGATTAAAAGCTGGAGTTTCGGGCACATTCAAAGGTAGGCTTATCCTAATGTTAGCAAGCTTGCGCGGACACTTTTTCTGGAGAAAGATTCACTTCAGAGGCACAAGTTCTCCGGTTTTTATTTCAGCAGCAGCAGCCTTGACGCGGGCTGGAGTAAGGAGATTGAGTCTTCCGATCTAGAGAAATATCAGCAATGTTAACAATACTAAGAAACTGACGACGAACTTACATAGTCGTCTTTCCCCCAAACCCAAGCAGCACCCTCTGGAGCTCCTGGAATAGAAGGCAGGTTCTTGCGCGTGGGCAACTTGGTGTAGTCTGGGTGCCAGGGAAGCTCATCTGGAGACTTGGATGTACTCATGATGCCGGTTGCTTGGGCTAGCCTGTCTTTGATAGAAGGCATGTTCCTATCTTTGATAGGGAAAGTGAAGTAGTAAGATGATATTGTACTAAGAAGATAGAGGGTCTGACAGGAGGAGGCAAAGAGGGCGTGAGAAGGGAGTGAATCGGAAGGTATAGAGCGATATATCAGTTCGGCAAACTTGCTGGTAACCTTCACCCAGGGCTAGCTAGGTTGTCAACAACCCCCGCATTTTTGTTTTTATTTGTTAGTATTTTATTTTGTAGGGCATTTTGATACAACAACCCACCAATGGACCCCGGCTAAACAAACGGAGTGTACCGACGCGACGCGGAGTCGCGGGGCATTTAAGCAACAATACCAAGCGAACTACTCCAGGCTCTTGGGGTTCCGGGAACGTGGGAGCGAAACACCGAGTCAGTTACCAGGTGGAGGCAACACACATTAGGGCTCAACGGGGCCTGACAACGTGAAGGTTTTTCCGCTTACAACCATATAATTTCCAATTGCGGATAGTCAAAGAGGTTTTGATTGTGTTACCCGAGGTAGAGGAGAGACTCTCTGGGATCAGTTGACCTGGATATTGACTCGCGCCACACTCCCATGTTTCCGGGGAGAAACTACTAACCAGGGCTAACCAGGCAATGGTTTAAGTTTGAGGGCTTGCTTAGGGGGCCTGGAGATCGGGGAATGATTCTGGGTTCAAGACACTCCATCTAAGAAACAAAGGAATCTCGCAGTACGGAGTGATTGATGATATCAGCCTTGCAACCGTCCAGCTATAGTTCTCAGGTTACATCTGGGGTACACAGCGAAAGCATTTCCACCGGCCGTGCAGCACAAAAACGTTGGGAACCACATTCACGAGCGACCCCCGGCACAAACTTTCCGGCCAGCCCAGTTCCTGATGGCTTCTTTTGGCTAGCCGTCCAGTTAAGCTATGGGTTTCGTGGAGTTGGTTGAAGTTACTTCCCCCGCTTGATGGGCAGTCGAACTAACCAGTCAATTAACCTCGGCAGGGTCGAGGGGGAGAGCTCCAACTTCGTCATGGCAAGTTGTCCTCCTTTCAACCGTTCATCCAGCCCCCGATTATCGGTGCAAAAATCTTAAGTATCAGAATATGCAAGCCTAACTTAGTATACTGATTGCGTTTGCGCTAATTAACTTGTTACAGTGCATGGAGTTAGCGCATCTGGATACAGACTGAACAGTCTCTGGATCTCGTTCGGTGGGATTGTCCGCCAAAGCTGGGCCAGTTGACTGAAGCCATCACTACCTCTTCGCGAGCTTACATCCGCTACGTATTCCTGAAATGGGTTATCGCTCTCAAAAGAAGAAATTACACAACCGAGGAGTCCAAACCAAAAAGATTGGTGATGAAACACATATGCCATCTCCACTTTCATGGTCTCATTAACCGCTAATTTCGAAGCAATCGCGTCCTGGCAAACAGTTAGAAATATGTACTAAAACATTTTGCCAGATGATCTGCCCCCATTCAAGTTGTAGACAAGAAAACAGGCTCCCGTAATATCAGCACTCTTGGGAGTCAAATCTCATGTTATCGTGCTAAGTAATTAGTGTATGAACGCAATACGCCTATCAGCACCACTTCTATGTTCCCATAGATCGCGAACATCAAACTTAACCGCCAGCAAACGATAATACTATTCTGTCTTTACGTCTGAAAAATGCCGCTCAGGCAAGCCACTTTCGAGATGCGCTCTGCCTTTGACCGAGTGGACACCAGCTTCACTATGCACCACATCGTCAACGATCACTGGCGGGCCCTTGAACACTTTACGGGCGCGTACGAGATACCACACCACACTAATCGTCGCAAATCCCGCAAAAACAACGCTCGCATAATTCATTGACGATGCTGTTACGGGAAGTGAAACGGGCATACAAAATAGGGCAACGGCCAGGCAGATCCAGAGAATGGTGGCAATGTTTATGGCAAATCCAAATTTGCCCAACGAAAATGGCGCGTCTTTGAGCATCTTTCGCCGGCGAACAACGGAAATTAGAATCGGCAAACCGTATGAGGTGGAAAGGCAAATGGTCGCTACGCCGGTGAAAGAGTTGAAAGCCGCAGATGATCCGAAATATATCAATCCCAAAAGGCAATCCACAAGGGTTGAAAGGACAATACCCATCAAGGGAACGTCAAGTTTGTGATTTACTTTGCGCCAAATTCTGGATGCAGGAATGGCGCCATCGCGTGCAAAGGCGTACGTGCATCGACTAGCTGCAGTTAATGCTCCGATGCCAGCGAAGATCTGGATTCCAAGGATTAGAAAAAGCATGCCAAAGCCACCTGCGGCAGATCCTGTCACAGTCTTGAACAGCAGGCCAATCGGCTGCCCGTTTGCCACAGCGCGGAGTATCTCAACAGGCGGGAGAACGAAAAGAATTGTAATTAGATACGCCAAACCCGTTATCCCGGCTGCAACTACGGAGAGCACAATTGCTTTGGGTACTTCGCGGTGAGGATTCTGGGTCTCTTCGCACATGGCAGCTACCATTCCATACCCAGTTAGGGTATAGGCGGGTTGGAGCAGGCCGACAAAAAAAGCCCATCCCGACGGCCTGTAGGGATGCATTAGCTTCAAACGCGTTTTGCGACCGAAAAAAATTGAGGCTCGTGAATTAAGCATAAGTAGAGAACGTTGGGAAAGGAAATCGTACCAGCCACTAGCGGAAGCATCGTAGTGAGTGAACACAAACTTCCCACTTCTTCGTGTGTCGGCCATCGTCAGCAGTGTTACCATGAGGATAATCACACTTGTGCCGGTCCAATATATGCAGATCTTGTTAATCAGATCCAAGAAGCGGGAACCAAATACATTGATCAGCGCGCATACGAGCATCAACGCCCAAAACGTTAGAATCGTCTGCCACTCATTGGGCACATAGTCCTCATTCCATAGGGAGATTGCACTGAGAATCAGCTGTGCACCGCCAAAGTTTATACTCAACGTTACCGTCCAGTTTCCAACAAGCGTCAACCAGCCGTCGATGAAAGACATCATTGGCGCCCATTCCTTTGTTGACAACATCGCACTCCAATAATACACGCCGCCCGCCGTTGGATATACAGAACAGATTTCGGCCAGCGATGAGGCAATGGCAATTGAAATCAGCGTCACGAGAACCCATCCCCAAATAATTGTCACAGATTGCCCGTCAGTCAATGTGATATATAGCGTCGTGCTGAGTCCGTACGGAGCGGCGATAATGGCGAATGACCTATTTTGTTTTTTTAACGTCAGAAGAGCCCTGGGCTAACTAGCAATTGGATAACGCTTAGGACACGGGCGAGAAGGTAAAAAAATAAGGAAAAATGATTACATACAGTCCCAGGACACTAATCATGCTTAGATTTCGAGGCAATTCGCTCTTATATCCCATCTTCGCGAGAGCGGCATCGGCATTTTCGTTTGCCGACGACCTCTGCATCTTCGGGTCATCCTCAATCGCAGAACTTCGACCCATTGTGGCCAAGGAAAATCGAAAAAGAAAAGAAGAAAAAGAAAAATCGTTGCCCTAACACCTCTTCAAAGATCTCGCGCGTCTACGGTTGAAGTGGTGGTCGACAGCTTTGATTGAAATTGAGATCGGATTGAACGCTTCGAAGCTCCCCTGAACCCTGCCTGCTAGAAACTCCGGGAGGCCAGCTACTAAGAATATTAACCCGGTCGCAGGGCTAGGCCTCCTGGTTAAGTAGTGGAAGTATGAGGACAGGGTTCGGAGCTATGTTGCAAGCAGGAAGCCATGAACAAAAGGAGGAAGATCAGGACTGACGACCGATGCATCAAAATGCGGAGAAGTGGGAGGTGACATTTCGTATACGGGAGCACTCCGTAACTACCCCACAGTGGAGGATCCAGGCGTCGTCATGAACCAAGTACTGATCCTTTCCTGTGATCGCTATCATGGGGAGTTGGGCAAGTGTTAAGGTTAGGGCCTCACCGGGTATATAATAACATACAAGCCTTGGGTCTCGCGAAGATGGGTTCGAACCAGGCCAGAAGCTCAAAGTTGTTCAAAAGAAAGGTGTTCGGTTCTCCCCAAAAACGAGGCCGCATTCCCCATCCCTTTGAGCTTGTAACTAACATATTCCCAATAGTTAGTTATACTTGGGTGATTCCAAGGATACTCTAGGATGTATCCCAATTAATTGAGAAAATGTAATGCATGTACAGTACTGTGGAGTACAACTCATCCTTGAAGCGTTCACAGTGATTGTGACACACTAAAACCTATGACGTTTACAGACAACCAAATAACGAATTGACAAACCGTTCTAGTGCTGGAGTTCCTTGTCAAACCCTCAGCCGAAGCTGGCCAGGGAGCTCCATCAAAAAAAGAGTCCGCTGAAAACATCTTTTCAATAAAGTATTTAAACTTAAGGAAAATAGTAATCTTCCATTAGCCTCCAAAGACGGGAAAATCGTCCATCGGGCGAAGAACGGAAAGCAAGGGCGGCTTGGATCCTTATTGGGCTAACTAACCAGTTGACTAGTACTAATTAACAAAAAATTACAAGGGGCTTCAAGTTACATCCATCAGCTCTGGTCGGTGAGGTCAGCAGGCCCGTAACAAAGGCCCAAACACAAACCAACCAATTAATGCTTTTGTCGGATCAATTTGGTGAGGAAAAGGACGATAACTACCTGGAACGAATGTGCTATCTCCAGGTTAAAGCCAACAACCTTCAGGTTTTGCGAAATACAAGCAATTTGTTGTGTTGATTTTTTTACTCTTAAATGTTGCAACGATATTATAAAGAATAATAGGATCCCATGCCAGCTCGATGTATCCAAGCTCTCGAGCGTCGTCTGCTTTTTATTTAGTTTTAGAAAGGAAACTCAGCGCCCCAGCAGTCAAAGCGTTGGTACCAATTTGAAGTGTCGGCTGCACCGCGGGAGCGAAGAAGGCGGAATGGTTGACGGGGATGTCTTCCGCTATTCTTCCTTGCTTTTCCGCTTCGTCCCAAACATCTGCGGCGGTGCAGCCAACGAACCAAAAGCAACAAGGCCTGTCAATTGAAGTACCTAAGACAGTAAAGTCCTCGCTAGCGTTAGATGTAGGCCACTCTGGATTAAAATCTGGTGAGAAAAGTGCATCAAATGTGCCTTGTAGTGTTTGTGTCACACACGGATCGTTGACCGTAAGAGGGAATCGAAGCGTTGTTTCTATCTGAGGATCCTGAAGTGCACCGCTTGCCTGGCCTTCTGCCTTGATAATCCGATCAATGGATGACAGGATCCTTTTCCTTGTATTTTCGTCCTTGGTCCTCACGTTTAGCTGGATTTCGGCCTTTTCAGGAATGATATTAGCCACGTGTCCAGCGTTGAAACTACCAACGGTCACGACGGCAAATTCCTGAGAACTGTTGATCTCTCGGCTGACGATCGTCTGCAATCGCACCACCGTACTTGCGGCCATCACTATCGGGTCAATAGTTCGGTGCGGCATTGAAGCGTGCCCTCCTCTTCCAGTAAACGTCACTTTGAGGCAGTCTGACGCCGCCATCATCGTTCCTGGGCGCATTCCAAAACGGCCAGCTCGCTGCGGCAGTATATGTTGGCCGAGCAGGACATCGGGTTTAGGAACCTTTTCGTACAAGCCGTCATTAACCATGCGAATGGCGCCGTTTCCCAACTCCTCGGCGGGTTGGTAGATAATGACCAATGTCCCAGACCACTCGTCTTTGGATGAAACTAAGATGTCGATTGTGGCCAGCAGACATGTCATGTGCATATCATGTCCGCAAGCGTGCATGGTGTGCTTCTCTACTCCGTCCTTCTCATCCTTGACAATATCCTTACTCGCGTACGGAAGATTAGTCTGTTCTTGAACCGGCAGGCCGTCTAACTCGGAACGTAGGAGGACGGTTTTCCCTTCGCCATTACGGAAGACAGCGGCGATACCGGTTCCGCCGATATTATCGTGCACTTCGAGACCAGGAATACAGCGAAGGCGCGATGCAATAGTTTTGGCGGTATTGTATTCTTGATGAGAGAGCTCCGGATGGGCATGAAGATGCTTGTAGATTTCTTCGTAAGGCGAAAATTCAGGCGGATAGCGGCGGAGAAGCTCTCCAATTTCTAGTGGAGTAAAGCCGCCCATAATAATGTTCTTTTCTGGATGCCTATGACTAGATATCCTGATGTAGAGAGGAATGAAAACCAGAAATCACAATCGAGTCGAAACAATGGGGGGTTTCTCAAGGGCACTAAACTGGATGTTGGCGCTTGGGAGGCGGAGATCACTGGTAGTTGAACGGAAATACACAACCGCGGCTTTTGAATTCAACCAACGGAGTTCCTGCTTGGCTCATTTGATTGCTGAATCTGCACAAGTTCGAGTGTTGGAAGCTGCAGGTATTCAATAATATTGTCACTTTCCCGTGTCATTCCAGCTTAATACTACGCTAGGTTATTGTTATCTGTAATGGGTGTTATATCCAGTATTATTGGGTCTAGAGAGGCTAATCAATACCCTAGTTTCGATGCTCGGGGACTTTTGTATCTGACTCAAAAGGATGTTCAAGTTCACTCATTGCAAGACTCAAAACCATTTATCTCAGAAAGATCTGCTGGTGGAGAACGTTGCGTTTTTGGATGAGATATATATGTATAAATGCTCAACCATTAACTACAAAGTATCTTTTGTGCCGGTTAGCGGGGCGCCCAGCCCGGTGATCAGGCCTGCCATTGGTCCGCAACGTGCACTATGCCCGTTGCGGCATGGCCGTTGCCGCTTCGGGATGGCGCCTGCCTCGCCGCTTTTGCAGCCATCTCACGCCGCCCCAACGCCGCCGCTCGATCTATAAAAACCCGGCCTCGCTCCCTCGAACGACGACGCACTTTCTTGTTCTCTTTCTCCCTCGTCTTGTCTCTCGCACCTAAGTTGCACTGCCCCCTTCCCGCCCTTCCCCCTGCAGGGATGGTGCCGTGTTACCCGGCCCCCGCCCTTTCTCCCTGCGCCTGCACAGTCACCGAATTCCCGTCCAACGGATCCAGATGACCGTTCTGTTGCTTCATTGGTTTCTGAGCCACCCACACCGCCCCTCACAGTGTTACTTCGCTCTCTTGGGTGATTGAGGCAGCTGGGGACCTCCTGCAGCCATGTTGTGATGGTTTTTGCCACATTGTCTGATTCAGTGACTCTGGAGCCCGCTGATGCATGTTATCTTTCTACTTCTAGTGTTTCAATGTTTCCTTTGCTCTCTTGATTTTCCTTGATTTCCTATGACTTCCTAGACTCCCTTGGAGCCAATCTATTGTTCGTAGCGCGAGTCTTAGCCAAGGGATTTTCCTCTTCCCGCATGAAACCACTGTATTGGCCAGGCTGGACCGCCAGGCATGTCTCCCGTTCAGCGTCAGCCTGGCCCACCGGGGCTAATTTCCATGGTCTCACTTTTGTTCCCCGACCAATGGCAAAATTGCCGCA
>LJPJ01001329.1:2078-14141 GCA_001430935.1 Amauroascus verrucosus
GCTCAATGCGTGCATCTCTCACTTCGCTTAAGGCGCATCGAGTTGAGGCGGAAGGCGCGCTCGGTATTTCGCCCGCCGCACTCAAAGTGCTACCTTAGCTGAGACAGTTATGGATTCACTATCGACGCGGGTGATCGACTAGGCGCTAGAAACATGCAGGGTGAACCCGTTCTGCCGCGCCGCCGCAGTCACGCAGCTCAGTAGTGACTCAAGCCACGCGGACACTGCGGCGCGAAGCGCTGCCGCGGGGCGGCGGGCAAACTTGAACACAAGAACACAACATGCCTTTTCTCGACTGGGTTAACAAAAACCAAGCCAAGGACAACGCGACTGCGATCCCTTACCACCTCCTGCGACAGCAGTCCGTGCATGGTGAGGTTGCGGGGGTGAATTCAGACAACCTGTTGATTCAGGGGGACAACCTGCTCGCGTTGAAGGCATTAACTCCGTTCTACGCCGGGCGCGTGAAGTGCGTCTTCATCGATCCTCCGTACAACACAAAAACCGACTTCGGCCAATATGACGACCGACTAGAACACAGCCAATGGCTGTCGATGATGTATCCGCGTCTCGTATTGTTGCGAGAGCTCCTGTCCGATGATGGGAGCCTTTGGGTCACCCTCGACGACAACGAGGCGCACTACTTTCGCGTAATGGCGGACGAGGTCTTTGGCCGCAAGAACTTCATCATAGATATCTCATGGCGCAAACGCGACGGCCCGCCGAACGATCGAACGATCGGGCTTGTGCACGACCATCTGCTCGTCTGGGCTAAGAGACGGGAACCGGGAGCGACGAAGACCCGCGCAGAGCTTGCGTTCAACCTGATGGAGCGCACCGAGAAGGCGAACGCTCAGTACCGAGTATTCAAAGAGCCGGGTGGCCCCGATTCCCGGGGAGCCTTTCGCAAAATCGACACCACTGCGAATGGTAAAGGCGGCCGGTTCGTAGAGAGCCTTTACTACGGAATCGTGAATCCTCACACTGGTGAGGAAGTATTCCCGAGGACTGGCACCTGCTGGCGGCATAGCCAGGAGGAAATGACACGCCTTCAAGAGCAGAAGCGTCTCTATTGGGGAGTTAAAGGCACCGCGACAACACCGATGCGGAAGCTGTTCGAATCCGAGGCCAAACAGGGAATGTCAGCGCCAAGCATCTGGGATGACGTCGCTCTGAATCAGCATGCTAGCGCGGAGATCGAGAGACTTTTCGGCGCAAAGGCAGCGTTCGAGACGCCGAAGCCCGAGCGACTCCTTTCGCGGATCATCCACATTGCTACTAAGCCTGGTGAAATCGTTCTGGATTCATATCTCGGATCCGGAACAACGGCAGCCGTCGCTCACAAGATGGGCCGCAGCTACATCGGAATAGAGATGGGAGATCACGCCAAAACACATTGCGTAGCCAGGCTGACGAAGGTCGTTGATGGCGAGCAGGGGGGCGTGAGCAAAGACTACAACTGGACGGGTGGCGGCGGTTTCCGGTTCTTCTCGCTCGGAGAGCCTGCATTTGATGGGGAAGGCCGGATCAATCGAGATGTTCGCTTCTCGACGCTCGGCACCTACATCTGGCACCTCGAGACCGGCAAGCCTCCCGAGCGAGCTGAATTTGATTCTCCTTGCCTCGGTGTTGCCAACGGAACAGCCTACTTCTTGCTCTACAACGGCATATTGGGCGATCTTCGTCCGCAAGGTGGCAATGTGCTGACGAACGAGGTTCTTAGCGCCTTGCGAGATGTCTTTCCTCATGACGGCCCGCGCGTGGTTTATGGAGAGATGTCTCGTCTAGGGGGTGCTCGACTCGCGGCTGAAGGGATCACGTTCAAGCAGATTCCCTACGACGTGAAAATGCGTTGACCAGGCGCGGCGCTCATCCAACCTATTCACGAGAACAGGACTCGAAATGGCATTCGGTCTGAAGGTGTATCAACAGAATGCGCTTGACGTTCTCAAGTCGTTCCTGCTGTCCACTCGTAGCAAGCCCGTTCACGACGCTTATGTGGCCAGCCTTGCTGCGCAGAGCCGGGCAGGTGAGTCCTATCAAGCCCTCTTCGGCGACGTGCCATGCGTCTGCCTTCGCGTCCCGACCGGCGGCGGCAAAACGATCATGGCTGCTCACGCGGTGGCGATTGCGGGAAATGCGGTGCTCGACAGGGATACGCCTGTCGCACTGTGGTTAACGCCGTCCGACACGATCCGGACACAGACACTTGAGGCCCTAGCAAATGTCCGTCATCCCTACCGTGAAGCGCTAGCCGAGCACTTCGGAGGTCGGGTGAGGGTGTGCGACCTTGAGAGCCTGCAGACAATCAGCCCCCACGATGTGGGCAAGGCTGCTGTGGTGGTGGTAGCCACCATTCAGTCCTTCAACGTGACAGACACCACGAAGCGCAACGTCTATTCGTTCTTTGAGGAGTTGGCACCGCACTTCGACAACCTTCTTCCACAGCTCGCAGCGGGGCTGGAGAAGGTCACCGAGGCGGATCTTGCAGTGCAGCCTTTTCTGACAAAGGCTGATCTCGGACGAGTGAAGTTTTCGGTGGCGAACTGGCTACACCTACAGCAGCCGGTGGTGATCGTTGATGAAGCTCACAACAACCGAACACACCGCTTCTTTGCATCGCTGGGACGGGTGAATCCGAGCTGCGTCATTGAGATGACTGCCACGCCCGTGCCGGGCAACAACGTGCTCTATCACGTCGGCGCAGCGGAATTGAAGGCCGAGCAGATGATCAAGCTGCCCATCGTCCTTGCCGAACATCCGGAGGGATGGCGCGAATGCTTGCGGGACGCAGTGCTAACGCGCGACCGACTTGAGGTGAGAGCGCAGCGCGAACCCACCTATGTGCGACCCATTGTGCTGGTTCAGGCGCAGCCGAAAGGCGGTGAAGCAGTTGTGGATGTTGTGCGTAAGCACCTTATCGAGCAAGAGCAGATACCGGAGGCGCAGATCGCGGTCGCCACCGGGTCTCAGAAGGAACTCGACGGCATCGACTTGTTCGACCCCGCGTGCTCGATTCGCTACGTGATTACGGTCGAGGCCTTGAAAGAAGGCTGGGACTGTTCGTTCGCCTACGTGCTGGCCAGCTTGCAGAGCGTGAACTCCTCGAAGGACGTGGAGCAATTACTCGGTCGTGTGCTGCGGATGCCTTATGCGCAGAACCGGCAGGACGAGGCCCTGAATCGTGCTTACGCGCACATCGTGGCCGAGAACTTCGCTCAGGCTGCGGCGACGTTGAAGGACCGGATGGTCCAGAACATGGGTTTCGAGCGCTTGGAGGCAGCTTCCATCATTGTTCCGCAACAGGCGTTGCCGCTTGAAGGCGGAGTAGGACGGGCCCCAGACCGATCAACGGCGGCACCGGTCGTTCCGGACTGCCATATCGAGCTGCCCCACGCCCCTGACACAAGCTACTGGCCTGACGAGGTCAAGGCCGTGCTCCAGGTGAAACAGACCAGCCAGGGGGTGACGGTGCTGCTTAACGGCGACACGAGCAACGACACGCTGACCCAAGCAGAGAAGTTCCTGAGCGAATCAGTACCTGTTGCGCATCGCGCGAAGGTCAAGGATCAGTTCGATGCGCACCGCGCCGTGCGCCGTGCTCTGCGCGCGCCCGCTCAACTCGGTGAAGAGTTTGCTCCCGTGCCGCAGCTTTGCTTAGAACTTGATGGCCACCTGGAGGTCGTTGAGCGCGAGACGCTTGCGAGCATCGGTGATTGGAGCCTGCTGGACCACCAAGTGCAGTTGGCGGGGTTCACGATCACTGAGACCGTCAACTCCTTCGAGATCGATGTCAACGGAGAGAAGGTTAAGTGGCGTCACATTGACGCTCAGCAGCTGCAGCTCAATGAAGCGATCAGCCACACCACACAGCAGGATCTCGTTCGATGGTTGGACGTTGAGGTTCGCCAAAGCGACATCGGCCAGCCACAGATGCAGGCCTACCTGGTGCAGCTCGTCAAGCACCTCACCGGGGACGAGCGGCGCCTACCCCTGACGGCGCTTGTGCGCGCCAAGTTTCAGCTAGCGCAGGCAGTGAAGCAGGAGATTGCCCGCTTGCGCGCTTTTGCGATGGCCAAAGGTTTTCAAGCGCGGCTCACTGACATGGCCGTTCCCGACGTGCAGAGTATGGTCCACCGAAGCTTCCGGTACCAGCCGGGTCAATACCCTGCTCGGAACGCGTACCAAGGCAGCTACGAGTTTTCGAAGCACTTCTATCCTACGCTTCACGACCTTCGCGAGAAGACTCCGTCCGGTCAGCGCAGTGAGGAATTCCGCTGCGCTCAGGCCGTAGACTCACACGCGAAAGTGAAGCGATGGGTGCGAAACATTGAGCGTCAAGAGAAGTTCTCGTTTTGGCTCCCGACATCCAGCGACTACTTCTATCCTGACTTCGTTGCGGAATTGACGGACGGGCGGCTGCTAGCGGTCGAATACAAGGGCAAACACCTGGCGACAGGAGACGATGCTGAGGAGAAACGCCAGGTGGGACACCAGTGGGAGATGTCGAGCGGCGGGCGCTGTCTGTTCCTTTGGGCTTTAGACCAAGACGAGGCGGGGCGCGATGTCTTCCAGCAATTGGCATTCAAACTGCGTTGACCTGCCCACATGTCGGGCGGTGCCGTTGAACACTGCGAGCTAGACGAGAGCGAGAGCGAGCTCAGGCGAGGCAGGGTAGTGCACTAACGGCCACTAGACATAAATCGATATTGGGTCGACGACACCGCGAGGTGCGGGGTCAAAGGGACGTGCCTCAAAAACACCTGAGGACTACTGCGATGACTTGCACTGGCCCATCAGATTTGTGCCGGTCCAGCGCACATTGGCGATCGAGGCTCCCTTCGCAGATCCTGCTTTGTAGGAGCCGCAATCGAACCAATAAACTTTGCCGTAGCCACCTCTTCGGTCCGAAACCACATAGTGATCTCCGCCACCAACTCCCATCATTGCTCTCTTTCCCTTACTGCAGTCGAGAGTGGCATTTCCCCACGGACCGGTCCCACACCACGCAACACTGACTTCCTTGGCGCAGATGTTCTGCAGCTGGCTGCCTCCTTTATCCGAGCCGTGCAATTCGAAGCAGCTTTCCGCATGAGCAGGACCCGCTGCAACATCGGACGGGTCTCTTGGCGCTGCTGTTTGCTCTTTCGGCTTTGCAATTTGCCCTGACGGCGGGGTGGGGCCAGCAGCCGTCGAATTTTTAGCGGGGCCGTCCTGGTGACACCTCACCCGCTCTACGTAGCTGGGCAGTGAGTCGCAGCCGTTTCGCGGTGCGCTGCTCGGCCCCGATGGTGCAGCATTGGACCGGGAAGTCTCAGGCCCTGGGTTCGGCATCCCCCCTTGGTTTTGAGGCGCCCGCGCGGCTGCCGCCGAAGTCGCTGCTGCAGCATGGCACTGAATGCCGCGCCCCTTCTCTTCGACTTTGCTAGTAAGCATGCCGATCTTGTGACCCCACAAATTATTAGTCGGCAGTGAGTTCCGCCGCAGCCAAAAACGGTTGTCCTCCTGAACTACTTTGGCGAAGATGCCCCATTCCTCGGGGGTCCAGCTACTAGAAGGTTTACCTTTAAGCTGATCTAGCTGGGCACAAGAAACTTCAGGACCGTCAAAGCAATGGTAGTCAAGAAAGAGAGTTGCTGAACG
Source organism: Amauroascus verrucosus (assembly GCA_001430935.1). Taxonomy (NCBI): domain Eukaryota; kingdom Fungi; phylum Ascomycota; class Eurotiomycetes; order Onygenales; family Onygenaceae; genus Amauroascus; species Amauroascus verrucosus. The sequence continues at coordinate 7,722 of LJPJ01001329.1, forward strand.
GCCTTGGTTCGTCACCGAGTTGAAGAGATCATTAAAGCGACGGATGCTTTGATCGCCTTCTGCATAAGTTCCGCTGCACTGCACCTGGCCCCACACTGGAAGGGCAAAACTCCAAAACACGGCGAGTAGGCATCGAGCGATAGGATTGCGCATTCGGGCCCCCAAAAAAACACTTTCGATTTCTACTCAGGCGCGAGGCGCTGACTTGTGACGTCCGCACTTACTCAAATCGAAGCTCGCGCCGCAACAGATCCAAGTAATGCCTTCCGGCACTCCGCCCCACCGGCACGTAGCTCGGCGGGGCACGTGGCGCCACTACTCGGGGCAGTTCTGAATGCACCTTCTCATCGACGTCTTGAAGGCGAAGTCACCTGAGGCCGCAGTTCCGAAGATGTACCTCCGACCGCCGGCGTACTCATCGATGATTGGACGGCTGCCGCATGTGAAGGCAGAGCATTGCAGCCATCGGCCTCCCCATAGCGTCTCAAAGCCCGTAGTAGCGGCGTAAGGGATCAGGTTGATGACGTAAACCGTTCCCGCTTGCAGCGGTGCCGGTGTTGTCATCGTCAGATTTGCCCACCCGTAGACAGTAGGCGTGGTCGTATGGGTGGTGACCGGCGAGGATGCCACGACATTGCCCGTGTTGAGCTCAACCACTTCCACTGCCAACTGTGTAGTCACTGCACCGGAATGGAGGTGACTGTAAAGAAGCAGCTCAACTTCAGTTAGTTCGCCGGAGGATTCGGCAGTGAAAGACTGGCCAAGGCTTCGTACGCCTACTTGCGCTTGATTGAAGTACAGCTGTATGTTCTGCAGCGTGTTTGGGTAGGCGCCAGTAGGCTGGAAAGAGGCGCCCGCGAAAGCTTCATAGACTGGAGCCGGAAGGGGGACGTTCGTGTTGATCTGCACCAGCACGGCGTTCAGCTCCGCGGTCGTGAGGTTCTTCAGCGAAGGTATGCTCTGCAATATGTCCATTCGCTGCGATGTATTCAGTGGAGCAAGTGTTGTCTCCAGTTCCGCTCGAATCTTCGGAGGCAACTTGTCCCAAGCCTTTGCAGCTGCTAGTTGCGGCGGCGATAGCGGACCGAAAGGCGACTGAGCGACGACAAGCGTTGACGCGGCCATACTGATCGCGAAGCACAGAGCACGGACTTGAAGACGCATGTCAATCCTTACTGCAATTGAGGTTTGGGCGTAAGAGTTTACGCACGGGTGTAGGCAATTGCCGATGTGAAAATAGCTTCACGTCCTACGGATTTGTGTCGAGCAGTGGCTCTGCGGCGAATATGCCGACTGACCAGAGCAGGCGATACAGGTCTAAGACGGAGGCGGCAGTCAAAATATGACCTCCACATGGGAAAAAAGTACAGCCGTTAGCTCGTCCGATCGGCGCCCGGAGGACTTCAGCTCATCGGTTGTAGCATCCGTGGATGCGGGAAACCATCGAGAAGTACAAAGAGGCAAGCGCCGTCGAGTGCGCTGCATTCAATGTGCTTCTGGACACCGCTCATGAATCTTCCGCTTACGCAGATCGTCTGAAGGTATGGGAGGAAGCAGTTCAAGCAGCTGATGCGGCTAGAGCGGTCCTGCTAGATGGCCTTCGGCTACAACCCGGCCTACAGTCGGGGGGAACAGGCTAAGCACGTGGACAAGCTCACAGCAGATTACGACGCCGCAGTCAAAGAGGAACGCCGGTTGTGGGCGTCTGTTAAAGGCAAGCATCCGGGGGCCGATGGTCATGACCCCATCAAGTGGGAACAGTGGCTGCAAGCGGCAGCGCAGGTTCGAGCACTGAGTCTTCGGCTAAAAGCCTGGACAAAGTCGGACGACTAGCGTGGCAGCTTGACGGCCCGCCCTCGCAGAGGTTGTGGCTGATCCGGGCGACTTTCCCGCGCATAAAAAAGAACGCCCGACACGACGACGGGCGAAGAAGAATCCCATGGACGGGGATTGACCGAGAATGCTGACGAATATTGAGGGGTTTGCCCACGCAGGTTCTGTAAGCGTCCTTCCAGCGGTTCGTCTGAGTCACTCCCGCGATGACGTAGGAGAGCACGCCGAATGAGCAAGCCCTGCGGTGCCTCTCTACGCTCCGGACGCTGTGCCTTCAAGGCTGCACCTAGCTCGTCCCAGGCAACGGATTCACTGCCATCGAGAAGTTCTTCGAGACGCCGACGGGCAGCGGCCAAGGCGAGCGTTGCAGCCTCGGTGACATTGTTCGCGGCAGTGCCCCGCTCCCTTTTGCGATGCAGGTCGTCGACGCGAAGTAGCTCGTCACGGGAGCTGCGAAGATCTTGTAGTAGCCAAGCACTTGCCCTGGCTTGTTCGATGGCCTACTTGCCGCGTACGCAGCCACGTAACACCCAGCGACTTCCAACTCGGCCAGCTCAGAGATCGTGAATTGCATCGGCTGAGTTTTGTTCCTGCTCTTTGATTTTCTCGTCCGCGCCACAGGAGCTTCTGTAATCGTCGTCCTACAAAAATAGCTGCTTAGTCGAAAGACGGCAGGCAGGGTCACCGGGCAGAGTTCCAAGCGGGTCTCACCGTTAACGCCGGACTTGCTTGCGCCGGTCAACGTGCGGCTTGAATGCCGCAGCCAAGTCGCGGTCGACCTCATCAAGCTTTCTCAGAGCCGCCAGGGCAGCGAGCTGCACCTCAGATGTCTTCTCACGCGCCGGCTGCAGCACTGGAGACTGGCTATGTTTCGCGTCCTTGTCCGGCATGCCGCACTGTGGGACTGCGGTGTCTGCAACCTTGAAGGGGCTAGGAAGTTCTCGAGGTCGGCTAAGTCTGACGTACCTAAGCCATCCCGCTTCTAAACGCGGTTAGGAAATTTCACAGCAACATCGGATCGGGCCGGTCAGCTTCGGTTGTTCCCACACATCCGTGGAGTCTGGCGCTGCGGCCGATTCAGAGCTCACCGCTCGTCAGACCGAGCAGCGTTCCTACATGCGCGAATTACCATGGAATGCTAATTTCTGAGCGCCTATTAACGAGTCCGTACTAAGGTGAGCAAGCAAGCCGGTCCGTCACATTCCAGCGAACGATTCCGAGCGCAACTGGAGCGCTGGAAGGAGTTGGAGCGGGCTGCAACCACTGCTGAGCAGCAGTTGCGGGTGGCAGGGCGGCTGGGATCGGGACCTGAAGCGCGAGATCTCTTTCGGCAGGCAGCAGCAGCGCGCCGCACGGCGGACGCTTACCTCACTGAGATACTCAGCGGTAAGCCAGTGGACAGATAGTTGCTTGGGCGGCGGCGTTGCCGCTTGGGCGGCTGATTACGATTCTCCGGAGTTCAGGAGTTCACTTGTCCACGGTGTCGCCGATGGACGGTAAGGAGTCAGTCTCTCCGCCTTGTGAACAACCGCCCCTTAGAGAGCAGCGATCAGCTTCAGTATCTTGGCCTTCTCAGCGACCAGCAAGTCCGTCGCAGCTTGGAGCCGGGCCCGGTCGTGATCAGGCAGCGGCAAAGGCAGAGACTCCAAGAGCTCGCCAAGGCGCTCAAGCCTACCTGTGATGCTCTCCAGATCGAGCATCAAGTCGGTTATTTGTGACCGTTCTCGATACAGAAGCATGCATCGATTATCCGGATTCCTCGGCGGGTAACCGATCGGCTTGAGCCTGAGAAATCTACGACGCTAGAGCTGTCCTCCCACGGACGTGGGAAATTGGCACATTTACACAATCGCTGAGCAACGCAATAGAGATCACGCGGACCAGGCTCAACGTGAATGGCGTCCTCGAAACTCCAAGGCACGTGCCGAAAGTCCATGCATGTTCCGGCGGGTGGAGACGTGGTCGTCCTACGGGGGCAGTCAAAGTCGCACGCGAAGCTCACCGCATCAAGTGCCATATGAAGTCCCAAGCATCCCCGACCAAAGAGCGCCCTGCGACGCCGAAGCAGCCGGACTCGAATGTGCCAGACGCCGGTAGGGCTGGCCGTAGCGGGCAGGGGAGTGCAAGCCTGCTGGAGCATCTTCGACTGGAGCGCAAGGCGAAGGCGACAGCCCGAGCATCCCGCCGCAGTTAGACGGCCAGGCTTTCACATTGGGCTGGTGAGCCACGAATGGGTGCGGACATCCAGCAGGGGTGCGGCCACGTACAGGAGGGTGTGGAGCACTATCGAACAAAAACGGATGATCTTGCTCAGGCGGCGTTTGTCGCTTGGATGGCAGCCTACGACGTGTGGCAGGGGCGCGAAAGGGCTGTTCTGCAGGCAGTCCAGCTTGGAGTGAGGGGCCGCGACGTCAAGCAGTTGGTCCACGACACGGACCTGCTCTGCCAAGTGGCTCGCGAGTTGTTCGCGGTCTACCTAGTGGCCGTCGGGGGACGCGTGGACTCTTGGCCAGGTCCCCAGGGGATGTCAGACAAGTCTTGATGACGTACGGTGACGCTCCAGTTTCCTCAAGGAGCGCATGACTTACTCGCACGACACAAGCAGGCAGAGCAAGATCGTGCATGCCCAATCTTGAACTTGAGCGAGAGCATCTCCGGTTGGCTGACCAGCACATTGCCACAGCGCTCCAGAGCCTTTCTGTGATGGAGCAGGTTGCGGCCGATCGTTCACAAGACGGCATCCTTCACGACGAGGGTGAAGTGGCGCTCCTCGCCGCCCACGCTGGACTTGCGGCATTTCGACAGCACCGAGCGCTGATTCTTGCAACCATTGAAGACATCCAGGCTGGACTTCTGCCCTCCAGCACCTAGCCCAAACGTGCCTAGCGTATGCCACCTTGGCGATCACCATTGAGGAGCACGCACGTCGAAATTGCAGGAGCCTCAGTGCCGGTCCATCTCGCGTGTACGCGTCGGACATTTGCATTTAGAAGAAATAGGAATACAGTCCAGCTGATCGGCTCTGCGACTTTCCTCGTGCCCTAAGTTGCTCGCCCTAAGCCGGGCTGCCGTCGTCTGCTATCGCACTTCTTGGAGTGCGCATGGCCCCCTACCATCCTGTCTTTACTGAGTGGACCGCCGTTCAGTCCGAAGCGCTTGCTGCTGAGAAGCAGTTGCTCGAAGCCAGGCTGGACTATGCGCGCGGGAGCGGGCCGCCACCGGATGCAGAGCTGGTCGATCGGGCTAGTGAGCTACGAAGGCGGGCGAGTTCATTGCTGCCACAGGCGCTTGCCGAGATGGAGCAGATCGCCAAGAGCATCAAGGCACCGCACGTGCAGATCGTTCATCCACTCCAGCCAAGGCTGCCGGAGCGCACTCGAGGCGGAAGTGTCCCGTGATGTCTGGCGCTGGTTTGACCTGTCAGCGGGGTTGGTCAAGGTGAATACCGTTTCAGGGCTCGCAGGTGATCTTCGATCCGACGTTTCTCTGCCTCAGCTCGCACTAGTGCGTCCTCGAGCGAGCTTCGGTCATCTTTGGCCATCGGGACAGCCGCAGTGGAGTTCAGCAAGCCGCGTAACAGCTCACGCCGCTGAATGACGCTTTCAAGCGCCACCATCAATTCGTCAAGCTGCGGCATTGGCGGATTATGCTGACTGCAATCAGTTTCACCACTCGCGCCCCTCCTGCCACCCCGGTCGCTTGATCTTGCGCCACTCATCGCTGCGAATGCCCGGCAAGTACTTACCCTGCCGGCGCTCGGCCTTCACGCCTTCGATCGGCAACGCAGTCGCCAGTGCCTTTGAAGATGTACGCTCTCGCCAAGAGGTCGCCCACCATGCCGGGTGCGAAAAGACGCCTCACGTGCTGCGCTCGCTCGTATCCAGGATCGCGGTTGCGAAGGTCGTGAGATCCTCAATGATGCTCACATCACGGGCGGTGAATCGCTTATCGCGATGAGTCAGGACCCAAAGCGTTCCCACGAGCTTTCCCCGTGAGGCAAACGGCGAAAGCAAGGCCATGTAGATCGGCGGCGCGATCTGCGCGATGTAGTCGAAGTGCCTGACCGGCTCTTGCATGACCAAAGTGCGACCGCGCTCGACAACCGTCCCGCACGGACTGAAGTCGCGGGGCATCGTCCCATTAACGTACGCTGCAAACGCTCCAACCGCAGCGCGCCATCTAAAAACTGGCTTGCCGTTTTCAACGTCTTCGATGCTTACGCCGGCTGAATCCGCACCTGTCAGCTCTAGTGCTGAATCAAGTAGGCGAGTGAGTGCGTTGTCCGGATCCTGTGCGAGCGTCTGGAAGAAAGACTGCAGGGCATCATCCTGACTGTTCGCAGCATTCCCAGAAGGCGCAGGGTCCGGCGTGACGATCACGCTATCCACAGAAGCCCGCTCGCTTGCTCTCGACATGGCTCAGTCTAGACCTAATGCCGTGGTCGGGCTATGTCATCGTCGGCGGGATCGAAGCCAGGCGGACCGGTTGGCGCTGGTCACGGCATGGCAGCCCATCGGATCTCGGGAATCCGTTCCGGCGAGCACAGCCAGGTCTGCGGGTAGCGGCCACGTCCTTACGTCCCTGCGG
>LJPJ01001582.1:0-122776 GCA_001430935.1 Amauroascus verrucosus
GAACCGTCGGTACTAACAGTTTTTGTTTGCAACCCAACTTGAAAACCGATGCCTTTGACAGGCGGGACATGGGGCAGAAAGGCCATCGTCTATCACTTGAAAACATCACAGTATTGACCTACGAGTAGTGTTGAGATTGATTAGAGACAAGCAACAAGAGAAGAAAATAATTGCGGAAATGCTTCCTGGTACAGGGGTCGCTGTAACTACTAATTAAACCACGACGTACTCCGGTGTGATTCAACGGACGATCTCCGCCCGTTCAGTTGCACCTGTTTTCAAAATGAACATGCATTCTCTGTCGAAACATCGAGTGAGCCATGGGCTAAGAGGTGAATGGCAAGACCAAATTCCCTTCCACCACTATCTAGCTTATCTGCCGCCATGTCCGCCGAGGAAAACGCTGCGGTGAGGTCCCGCCCTCCAGCACCTTACACCATCTTTGATAAGAAACAGAAAGGCGTTATTGTTTTGGTTGTTTCCATTGCTGCTACATGTGAGTCTCAATCTCTGAAAAAAAAAGAAAAGAAAAGAAAGCTTTCGTGCAGGACAAGTTGCTAAGCCATGAAGTCTCTACGCTGGCCTCCAACATATACTTTCCAGCCCTGTTACCCATTGCCCAAGACCTCCATGCTTCGATTCAGCTTGTTAACCTCACAATTACTACATACCTGATCTTTCAAGGTATTGCACCTAGCCTGTGGGGCCCGGTATCTGACGTGAAGGGTCGTCGGACAGCATATGTCTTTACGTTCCTTGTCTCAATAGCTGCGAACGTTGGCCTTGCTAAAACAAAGGATTATTCTGCTCTAATTATTCTCCGATGCCTGCAAAGCACAGGCAGTGCCAGCACCATAGCTATTGGATCGGGCGTAATTGGTGATATCACCACCCGTTCAAACCGTGGAGGTTACATGGGCTTCTTCCAAGCAGGCTTGTTAGTTCCGATTGCAGTAGGGCCGGTAATTGGAGGTGGCCTTGCTGGGACTTGGGGATGGAGATCGATTTTCTGGTTTCTTACCATCTACAGCATAATTTTGCTATTGATTCTTATCCTTTTACTCCCCGAAACATTGAGGTCAATCGTTGGAAATGGGACGCGGGTATCTACGCTCACACGGTTTCCTCTCGTGTTTTACCAGAGGTTCACCAAAGTCAAATTGAATCCAGCTGTCGAGATGGAGCAACCAGCATCCCGGAAACGCATAAACGTGCTCGGGCCTTTATGCATTCTTTTGAGCAAACAGGCATTTCCTATCATTACCTTCTTCGCTATCTACTTTGCTGTCTGGCAAATGAGTATCACAGCCATGTCTACGCTTTTTGGGGAGCACTATGGTTTATCGGAAATTCAAAATGGTCTCACATTCATTGCGAACGGCTCGGGTGCCATGATCGGCACCATGATCACTGGAAAGATTTTGGATAAAGACTATCGCCGGGTCAAAACTAGATGCGAGCAAGAAGCGAATGCGACCGACTGTGCTTTTACACAAAATACCTTAGACGACCACCGCTTTCCACTGGAAAGTGCTCGGCTCCGTCTCATCCCAATATTTGTGTCGCTACAATGTCTGTCAGTTCTTCTTTTTGGTTGGACTATACAGTATTCCGTGCATATTGCAGTCCCCATTCTTGCCACTTTCATAACGGGATGGACATCTGTTTCTACCCAGGCAATTGTTACAACCTACATTGTCGATATTTTTTCCAGCCAGAGTGCCGCAGCAACTGCAAGCCTGAACCTCGCTAGGTGTCTGTTTGCAGCTGGTGGTGCTAGCTTTATTATTCCAATGGTTAATAGTGTGGGTGCTGGACCAGCATTCACAATTTGTGCTGGCGCGCAGCTGGTAGCTGTTGTTGGCCTGGTTGTGCAGTGGAAATATGCCGGGAGCTGGAGGAGAAAGTGAAGAGAGTCTGAAACGGACCATTAGTTAGAACCCCGAACCTTAGAAATTTTTTTCCTAGTAGTCAACTGTATAATCCTGCGCTGTGATTTTATCCACAAACGATATGAATATCAGACGTATGTTTAGCTGAGATAGATAGCTCACGGCTGAGGTTGAAAGATGAATATTGTCCTTTCCTGGAAGATCTTGGTCCTCGATTCCCAAATATTAAATTTCTCTCAGTTATAGGCCACTCAATAGTCGTCAAGGCACAGAGTGAGGACAAGATATATGCTTTGAAGCTGGTATGTGGCCCTCTTCCGTGCGATTCTATTCTCACCGTAGTACATACTAATGGGCTCCTAGTTTTATTTTTTACAGCCAGTTTGGAAACCTACACGCTTCGAATGGTATGCCGTCACCGCCGACCTTTTCTTCATTGAATGCCAAATATATGGCCGCTTGATCAAAGCTGGCTTGAGTGGAAGAATAGGCCCAACCTGTTACGGATGGTTCATGATCAATCAGGATGAGGAGGCGAAACTCAACGCGTTGCTTCCTTGGAGATTCACCTGTGGCACCTATTTATCGTTGCAACCTGACCAACGCAATACTCAGAGCTTGGGGTTGCGGTTGATCAATATACGCAGAGCAAATTCGCTTAACAACCAGGAGAGGTCGGATCATGTTTTCAACTATCCAAGGGAATAACAGCAAGCGTAACCCCAATGAAGCGAATTGGGGCGTAAGAAACTTTGATTGTAATATCGAATGCGGCTAACACATGGATATAGAAGAGGGCAATATTGACGGTCATAACACCAGGGCCACTATTCTCCTATGGGATGCTAACGACCTCGATGATTTGGTTAACATCCAGATAGCGTAGAAGCAGAAGGGGAGGACTGGAGGTTCTCGCGGCCATCAATCAATGTTTCAAAAAAGGCAAATGCGGCTGACGCCATGTTGGTCTGCCTTTGCCTTAAGAGGTCCGCAGGTGCTGCTCATGCCTGCCTCGACAAGCCACATGCCGTTGCGGCGGAGAAGGAAAGTCTGGAGGCCTCGTAAAGCTGTGGAGCCTGTCGTTTTGTTGCGATATGAGACGCATTGTTAATGCTTCAGATAAATGTACGTGGCGCCCGTACTTGATACATAGTTTGGCTGTCAACGGGAGAACGTTCCCTTGTCAAGGTTGAATATGCTTAAGAATTTTGGGAGGAGGAAACATAGGACCTCACCAGAAGATGTCTGCCTTATGCCTAGGTCCTGAGACGCAAGGTAAAGTCCTCCCAATGTTTTAACTCACAATTTTGATGAGTGAACGCGTGTTGCTTTGACTGGAGGGGGAATTACAAAATGCCAAACAAGATGATCGCCTCTGAGGTGGACAAGGTAGAAGAATATGGGGCCCTTTAAACCAAATTAAGGCGACTGGCAAAACTCATCGCGCTTACGTATGCTCTCCACTACCTCAAAGACGGTGCCTATACCAGTCAAAACTGAATCCAAGATGCTCGGGTTCACCCGAAGAAAGTAAGTCAAGAAGTCCACGCTTCACCAAATCTTCGCAAAACGCCTTCTTTGAGGAGAAGCCCTCTGGTAGAAGGTCAGGATCCGGGTTGTCACGGCGGCCGTCCTTGGACTCGGTGCGATTGGTTGACACCTTGCTCCTCCCCGTCGTATAAACTCCCACCAACCCCCAAAGGTCCACCACAGCCCATCAATGATGCAGCTTATAACCATGCGCCATCTATTATTGGGAGTAGATTTGACATTGGTTTGTTCTCCGTTGGCCCCATTAGCAAGGAGCCTTTCTGTGTGTGCAGCCAGTTCCGCAACGGTTGCATATTTATTATGCCAACACTTGTCAATAATATCGTCAATCACTGGATCACCATCTAGAGTCGGAAATTCCATGTTCTGCAGTAACTTCACAACCTTAGCTCCATGCTCCTTGGGGTTATCTGGAGTAAGACATTGATCTCCATAAACCTCAAAGCCATAGTTTATTAGATAGTACAGGGAACCAAGAGCAGATTGCTTTGTTCGAGGGCCTAAAAAGCCAGCACCTCCACATGGACAAGCCAAACTATGCCCTCGGCGGTTTGGGGTCCCCGTAACTCATTCCTGGATTTCGAGGAAGCGAATGAACAGAGGCAACTTATTGATACTGGAGGCATAAAGTTTGCAATGCATTTCTTGAACGGGGCAAAGCTAACAAGGGGGATGGTCGGACAGGAAGACGACCGACAAGATGAGCAAGGGGATGACCTCCCCCCTTGCTCGCTCGTCCTCCTGTTTGCTCGAACTCTTCTTTCGGCCATCCTCTTGTCCGGTCATTGTCCAATGAGCTGCCAGAAGGGCGGAAATCAATCAATTGTGTCCTGGAAAAACGCTCTTAGGGCAAATTGTACGCCAGAGCTGTTTATAGAGGGTTTGATGATGGTGAGGAACATAAAACTATTAAGCCTTAATTCAATGTCATGCCTTCAGCCACGACCTAACCGAGAACCTACACTGATAAATGATAACATGGATCCTGAGCCCACAATCAGGACGGCTGTGATGGCTATGCTATATTGACACCGGAGTATAAAGCTGGAAAGGTGTTTGCTGAATGGGAGGTGAAGCTAAAGGGAGACAAAAAGGCAAGAGGGTGAAGACGTGGATGCTTCCTCAGGCTGCGCGCTACCTTTCCCTGTTGACAGGTTCTTTTATTCCCATTGAATTCTACCTAACACAATTTATACCTCTATAATAGGACGGTTCAAATGTCATGGCAGATTTTGACAAGACCTGAGATTTGAATGCACAAAATATCCTATAACCACATTCAAAGCAGACCTATGCTAGATTCAGTACTCCAGGATACAGACTTTTTTCCTATTTGTCCTCCCAAGTATGTACTCCGCGACGAAATCAAAATGCCCAAATTTCTATCCGCTCATATATGCTCATCAAATAAGGGGGAGAAGAAAAAGAAAAATCGATATATCGCTCGGCCCTTGAATTACTTACTCATCAAGTAATTTCCCCCAATCAGGCATCACAACAAATTTCCCGCTAACCTGCGACATTGCCCAAATTTTTCGATCTGAGTTGGTGCTTTCTCCGGGCTTCGCATCCGACGCTACGACGGCGTCTTGGAGAAAGTCAACATCGCTACCCTTATTTAACTCAAAGCTGATTCCTCCCCAATCTACTGTTGCACGGCCCGATTTGCGCACTTGCAATTTCCCAACCCGGCCGGGCGGAAGATGGTTGTTTGCAGCTGAGATAAACGGAAGGGAGGAGGCTGATTTGCTCGGGACAGCGAGGCTCGCGGGTCCACCTAAGGAAATATGTGCAGTAGTACCACTTTCTTGTTTAATCGCTATTGTTTCAGTGGCTTGGGTTGTAGGTGTGTTGTCGATAGCTGACGCCTCATCGGGTTGGTCTCGTTCGGTGGTAGATGGACGCATGAGGTTGGGAGTCATGGGTGGAAATTGGAGGAGGAAAAGGCGGCCCTGGCGTTCATCCTTGATAGCTTCGGCTTTTACTTTGTTCTCGTCATCCACCTCTGTGTCGGCTACCGTGTCAGTAGTTGTAATATTCCCTAGCGCTTGTTTCAGTTGCTCGACATCTTGCTCATGTCGATCATATTCTTGTCGTTCCTCTTGAGTCTGTAAGAGGCTTCGTGCATCCTTGATGGCCACTTTCTTCCCAACCTTTTTCGGTTTACTAGGAAGAGCAGCAACTTCTTCAGCTGCAGTGGGAATATTGTCTGCAATTGCCGTATCAGCATCTGCAGGTTCTTCCTTGATTTGCGGACTCTGTTCAGTATCTGCCATCTCAGAAACTTCAGCTCCACCTTCGACCATATCGTCATCGGACTCAACGAATAAACTGTCGTTTTTACCAGCCTTGGCTTGCCGTCTTAATTCCGCCGATTTGCTCGAACTCGCGTCGGTATTGATATCAATTACACGGTCGACATGGTCCTGTCTTTCCACACGGATAGGTCGAAGTCCTCGGCTTCCCACAGACGGCGCCTTCGCCGCCGCCTTCCCCTTTCCAGTATCAACAGCATCACCCTCCGAATCACTGCTAATATTGATCTGATCAATACTAAATCTGGGTCCGTAATCACTCCCTTCATCTGAAGATGCATTCCCCGTATCATTCCCTCCACCTGAACCATAAACGCCAGATAGTTTGGTGCCGAATCTGCCCTTAATATTGCCTCGACCAGAGCCCAACGGGCCACCAACGTCAGAGATTCGACCAAACGCCCCTCCTCTCCCGCGCCCTCTACCGCGTCCACGATCGCTTCGTTCAGTCGCCCGTCGTGCCGCCGCAGCTTCTGAAATCCGTTCTCTTTGTCTCTCCGCCTCGAGTCGTTCTATAGCGTCTCGCTCCTCTTTGCTTCGCCGCGCAACGGCCTTAGGTTGAAATTTCAACATTGGTTTTGGCGTCGTCCCATCCGAATTCAAAGGTACAAGACTTCCTGAGGGTGTGCACTTTTTAAGAGTCTGAAGGCGTTGGACTGGGCCCCCTCGTGCTGCTGGGGTACCACGTGCGGGGACTGATGATCTAGCGGCTTCCGAGTTTGTGGCAGAGGGCCCGGGGGTTGGCGACGCAGTATTTGCGTTGGCGGGCCGGCGCATGACCGGTTGGCGATTGCTCGCAGTTTTGGGCGGCATGGCTGCTTATAATCAAGGCGCAAGCTCCAAAGCAGGGCGGCTTGGAAAGTGAGCCGACAAATTGTGAGGTAGCAGCCGCTTTATGTCATTATAGTTTCAAAAACAGAGTCAAACATGGCTATACCGCCTGGATATAGATACAGTAGGATAAATAGCTGAATAGAAGAAAAACTATTGTGAATTCGACACTATGATTCCCGCTTTTCATCTCTCGATGGATTCTTCTGCTCATAGGTCTCTTTGGGAACGCCGGCCCTATGATGATCCGACATTTCATCTTACGTAATATGAGAAGCCGGCTAACTAACTTTGGCTAGTCAGTCCACTACAACGGTTATGATGTCATATGGCTCGAGAGCATGAAACCTTCCTTTATGACAAGTCATCGACTCTATCACAGGACAATTACGTACATGAAGCTTACAATGCATCAGTACTCCGCGAGGCTAAGCTTCAGACGCCAGGGCAAGACTTTCGATTTAGCATGAACAAGATGATATTACTGTCGCTACTAATACTGCAACCTCAAAGGCAAGGATGGGCAGAGAGGAACAAAACAAGCAGCAAAGAAGAAAGCATAGCGACAAAGTAAACCACCAAGAGTTACAGGCATGTAGCACATAGTAAGGACAGGAGCTAAACAGGATACACTAAATGAAATGAGGCAGGTAGTAGGTGTGGATGATGCATTAAAGCATCTCTTCAGTAACTCTCGAATCCCAAGCTTAATAGGTAAAATAGGAGATTGAAGGAGAGGCCATAGTTGGCAGGGTATTGAGAAAGGAGCCATGATTAAATTAATACTGCGAGTTATGCCCAGGTGATCGCAAAAAAGGACTGTGAATAGAGGGAATACACGAAAGGAGATGAAAAAAGAGGGGACGAGTCATCTTGACAAGCAAAAGAGCGTGATGAGTAGGGGAGATTCTTTATAACAAAACAATCGATGACACATAACGGCCGGATGTAAGCTTTACTAATAGGCAGGGACAGTTTGCCTTCTCAAAGGTCATGACGTGGAGCTGCTGCTCTCTATGCTTGGAACGACAAGGTTGAAATTGAATACCAGCAACACATAACAGTACTCCAAATATCAGCTATAAACTAAACAGTAATAAAGGATAAACACACCGAGGTGAGACAAGTTATCAAACTGGATGAGACATTCAGCCGGTTATATCGAGGCATGCCCAGAGAATTGGCAAGCCGGACTGCGGAAGAGGCTCCAATGGATATCGTCAAAACTAATATCAAATCGTGGGAACCAGATCGGGAGAACATGGGTAATAGATAGGTCCGATAGTATAGAAATCATCGTTTTCTCTTCTTACTAGCAGCTTGCGCAACGGATGCCGAAACTCCAGCAAGTGAGGGTCCCATATCCTGAGGATCTGAGCCGGCGGCAGCTGCATTTGTCGCTTTTTTGATAGGCACGCCCATATGTCGTCCGTATCGACCTTTACGCCCATTACCTTCATCCTCGCTGATACATCCTTCAATACCGATGCCAGCATCCCTGCATCGTTGGCAAGGTCGTTGCCGATCGCAACCCTTCTTGCTTTTACGACATCGTTGGCAACGTGGCTTAGTCGATAGGTCCTCCTCGTCGGCAGCTAGTTGGTGCTGGAAATTCAACGCAGGCGCCGATGCCTTGCGTGGCGCTTGTCCTGTTATGGTCAATGGAGGGGGTGGCGGTGCAATTTTGTTATGGCCGCTGACGGTAGTTGACTTTGCCTTTCGAGGTGCGGTGGTGCATCGGGCTTTGGTCACCTTGGCCGATTTAGAAATCGTGCCTTGCTTCGTTTTCCCGGTGGTGGTGGAACCCTGCTTGTATTTCATACGTTTTGTCCGAGTAGCCTGGGCGTCATAGTGATGGCTGTCCTCGTACTCGCTTTTTGTAGCGGCAGGAAGCCGATCTGACTGGTACTCCCCATCAATGCCATCACTACTTGGGCCGTTGCCATCGTGATCCATCTGCGTTGTCTTGCGATATGGCCCGTCTTCATCTACACTCATCTCTCCATCTGAGGTGGCACCGGTCGACGAAGAAGCATCGGCGATTCCACTGAACGCATCATCGGCTGTGGACAAGGAAGTGCGACCATGGGAGAAGTTCGAGGCATCCCCTAGTCTAATCAATTGCATAGCCACATCTTCGTCGGAGATGCAACTAGCAATTGTAGGATCTGGCGTAGGAAGGATGCCATAGTTATTTACTCTATTCCCATAAGATCCCACAGATTGCGAATTGGCTCGTTCTCGCAAATGATGCCCGTGGTGCGTTGCTCCAGGGGTAGCGTAGGGAGAGTTGCCCTGAAGGGAGTAGAGCTGTTCGTGACTTCTGAATCCTTGAGGTGAATGTAATAGTTGTTGTGATCCAAATGGATGCGTTGGTCTTGCAAAGGGCGACGCGCCGTCTTGGATTGTTGGACGCCGTTGAGGAGATATAGACGAAGTAGATGTCGTTCTAGGGACTTGGGGGGGAGCGAACAAGGGCAATTCCTAAACCACAAGCAAACGGTTAGGTGGGTTGTGCCGAGGACTATTAGATGAGATAAAAATGAATAGACGCCATACCGAACTTTCAAACTTCGGCCTCTTCCTCCGACCATCATGAAGAATATTCTCCATGCTGATGTCCGAACTGGCAAAATGATCGCTTCTCCCTTTTTTGGAACTGGTGATGGACGCATGGCCACCGTCGCTGTCACTATAGGGGACGAGTGCTTCTTCGAGAAAGCTACCATGGGTGCTTGACCCACGACTTTTATCGCCAGGGCGCGAAGCCTTCCGGGTAGATGCACTTCGGCGCCCACGGCTGGACGGAGAGGCAGTACGCTTCCGAGACACTCTAGAAGTAGGCCGTGAAGGTAGCCCACCATGATCTGAGGAAGGTTGAAATGGCTCTCCAAGGCAGGGGCGTGCGGAATCCTCTGGTTGAGATGCTCCATAATACGGTTGGTGAGCTGAGTAACCATGATTTGGTATCACTCGAACATAGACGGTCATATTGTTCCGTAAATTTTCGTAGCGTGCAATCAAAGTTATAGCGTTTTCATCCTCAAAACTCACACCGCTTCCCGTCCCGTCGTAGATACCGTAGAAATTTTTCACGGTTGTGACAATAGAATCGGTAGTATCATGAGGGAAAATTTGTACCCTCATTGGTATCCTTGCTTTCATCTTCGACTCTTCATCAAGCAATAACTCAAAAGCAACATGTTTTGGGGATGGGTTTACGGGTGAGGCTTGCTGGGGTGATGGTTTCCCATTGGTGTCGTCGTTCGATGGGGACGGTTCAGGCGGGGTCGAATATCCATTTTTAAGTATAGTTTGTTTTTGAGGCAGGTCTGCCTTCGTTGAGGCGTCCTCGTGTGGAATGAGTTCAAACGTATGGTTTGTGATGGGATCATTCAGATTGCTATCTGCAAGCCCGGTACTGGCCTGCAATGGCTGGTTGGAGATGAGATTCATGACCTCCATCTATTTCATACCAGTGGGAGCGAATTATATTCCCGCCAGGAATTTTATTGAGTCAAAAAGAGTTTGAGCTCAATGTATGGGCAAGATGGCAGTTCGAAGAAACCGTAGGTGCTAAGCACCGCGCAGCACAGGTAGCGGCCGAGAGATTCGGGGCGATACACTACAGGCTGAAAGAAGGGATTATCAGCACTGAGTCACAAAAAAAACAGATAGTGTAAGAAAATCTAGCATTGCGATGGCTTCTCGACAAATATTCAACGGCTTGATGCCGACTATTGAATCAAATCCGAGGGGACAGGAAATGTGCAGAATGTGACCGACCCTCAAATTCGAGGATAACCCGGATGCTGCCGAATAGAGTGAAAAGCTTACCTGGGCACCCCGAAGGAAATCAAAGCTAAGTCGCAATCATACAAGGATAACAGCCATCGGTCACAAGGACAGGCGATGGTGGTTGACGTTGGTGTGGATGGTGAGGCTTTCTTGTATCGAACCCAGCGAGTGGGCTCTCGGAAGTCGAGCAGAGAACCCACGAGAACAGATAGAAAGGGGGAGTGAGGGCAAGAATAAAAAGGGTCAGTAAGCGGTTCTGAAATATTTGGACAAAGTGATAAAAGGCAGAAGAAGCGTTGTTGATTGAAATGGTTGATGGTGAAAAGGTGCAAGAAGACAAGTTGTTGGGAGAGTGAAGTTGCGAACAGTGGAGGTTTCACACCTAAATAGGTGAAGGAACATGCGGTGGATGGGAGCATGACCTCCAGAGGGCATGACTTTGACCTCTTTTCATCCGATGTTCTCACAATTAATTACTCGCTAAATCGCTGGAATTATTTTAAAGAATTGCCATCCGATACAGTCCTACATCGTATCTCTCTTCTCTTCTTTTTTACAAGACTGTCGCAAAACATCTACCCAACTCCGTGGCAGCTGATTATATCGCATCTGCCTTAAGCTCCATGCAACAAAACCGATTCCTAGAGGCTTGTTAATTGAGTCTACGGTGTAGTCGCTGAAGTTGGGAGCAGAAGAGCGAAGGACTTGGGAAAAAAGCGTGTGGCTTCTGGAGTCTGATCGCATTGCTTCCAAATGTGAATCTTCCGAGATTGGCCCCAAACATCAAGTCCTTCTTGGGTAAAAACTATTATGAATGAACTGCTGCCGATCGCATTCCATGGGTTGCTCCCATTCTCTGCTGTCACAATGCGACCGTGCTTTGTTCGCCTAAGACGAGAGAAAACGGGCGAGATAGCCACCACGTACAAGTGCTGCTCTTTGGTTGGCTGAGGAAACAGCCTTTGCGGCGGCCACGTCAAGGTAGTTGGACCCGTCTTGTTCACTATTTCCGGGTCAATCCTGGTGAATGACTGGAACCCCTTCAATTCCTGAAGCCTGACTTAATATTTGAGGGGTCAATTCCAATTGAACGAGGGAGAAGTCTGGAGCGTGCTGTTCGTGCGACCCAGTCAACTTTTTCCTAGAACATCGATGAGCCTGCAAGAGGTCTGCAACTAAGCCAATCTCTGAGAAGTCAAGATTGCGGACAGATTTGGGAGGAGAAAAATGAAATAAAACTAGAGCCAATCTCCCTTGCTAAAAGGTCGATTCTGTTCCATCGTTTGGAGGACTTCTCTCCACCCTACAGGATGCGCAGATGCAAGTCGTTCCATAACAGACCACTTTGTATATCAGAACCCTGGCAATTATTCGAGTACAACAAAAGATTATTCATGTACCTATATTACAGAGGGACTTTCGTGTTTATTGCTACATAAGAACAGAGTTTAGCTTGGATTTTGGGCTACAAAGCATGCGGTCGCAGTCCAACAAATAATGATCAGGATACAAGTCCTCGAGTACGGTAGAATGTTCAATTATTAACCAGGCGAAATTCCATCAACCAGCATCCAATGATCCTAAAACCATCAAACCCGATATGTTCGCAAAGCTGAATACGATCCAATTTTCACTTTTATCCGTCTTTTTACCTCTTTCAGCAAGATGAAAGACCCAGTACGACAGGGCACGCTGAAACTGGAGCTGGTGATGATGCAGGAATTGAAGTTGAGACTTTTGCACGCTTCTTGGCGGGCTCGGAATAACTCTCATCTTGTGACCGCCGAAACAGAGAATCCCCCACCAAAACCGAAAGCTCCCATCTCGGATCCATTGCAGCGACGATGTTGAAGCCGTACGCTGCTTCGCCTCTTCAATCCGCAATCAAAGTTCACGTATCTGGCGACGTCCATAGCAAGATTGGGATTGGGCCAGCTCGGATAGCGTCTAGTCGAAACGTGCCGGCTAGTCTGGAGGAGATGGCAGAGAATCCAGTAATACAGATAATAGATCCTTTGAACAAGGTAATCAGGGACTATCCACCTTTTTGAAAGCCACTTTGACGGGTTTTTGTGGTCAGCTTTTATCCGATATGCCGGTGAAGGACGTGGTGATGGAAATTCCCCGAGGGTTCCATCGTCACGTGAATTGGCGTTGCAGCGTGTTCTTTCACGCGTGAAGATGTAGGCATTCACGAAAAGGGCGATACTCATCAACATATACACTCAATTTCAATAAGAAAGTCACAAAAGCAGTCGCTTTGGCATGTCACTGTCAGTGGCGCCTTTGATTTTCACGAAATGAGCTGTGAGCGATGGGATCTCTACTTTTTCATGTTTCCCACATTGCCTCGGGAGACGTGTCAGGAGCAAAAAAGCTTGTGACGTAATCAGGGCTGTTTGTGGTTGCTCGGCCAAACTCACCGGGCGCTTTCCCCTTTTAGGACTAGCTTTGTTTACTCCTCCATCGCTCAACTCCAGAGACTAATAAATCAATTCAGGATATCAACAAGCCTTTCTTCCGCCATCCTCGCCCACACACGACGTGGTTCGGCTCTCTGCGTGCCTGTTATTCTATTCTATCTATTATTTACAGGTAGACAAACTTGTTATTTGAGGATTGTGCTGATGAGAACCACATGAGATCGATTTCAGCTTTCGAAGCCTTCTACTTCACAAACAAAATTCAACAGTGAATTGGGCTCTCCTTCAAAACGCTCAACCAGTCATTCTACATAGTGGTTGGGCTCGGAGCACCTATTTTATTTAATAATGGATGCAAAGGTATTGAATTCACTCTTCAGTGTCGCGTATGCACTCATAGAAATATCGAGTCTCCATCTCCGTTCTGATTCCATTCAACGCCGGTGGATGTTGACTCTGAACCTTACTAATGCTGCTTTATTTATAGCCTCAGCGTCCCAAAGCCATGCGGGCCCGGGGTGACGAGAACGCTCCAATTCTCAATTTCAATGGCAAAACCCTTCACCAGCGCAACAAATCCAGCCCAGCACTCTCTACCCTCGCCCGGGTCGATAGCACAAAAGAACCGTTGAAGCGAGCCGCGCTTGGGAATGTTAGCAATACTGCAAACACATTGCGGTTAGCAAAAGATGATACCTTCCCCTCCAACGCGAAAGACAAGCCAAAGTCAGACAAGGTTGCTGGCTTTCGCCGACAAACCCAGCGCCCCTCACAAACCACCGCTACAAAAGTATCAACTAGAAACGTCACTGCCGAAACGGGCCCTGCCACCGTGAAGACGTCTGCTTTGGATAACCTGCCAGTAAATACCCGGAAACCGCCTGCGAGACGAAATACGATTTTTCAAGAGCTCACCCTACCGCCTTTGCTCGAGTCGGGATCATCCGATGGCAACGAAAAGGCTCCTTCGTCGAAAGCCAAGCATAGTTCCAATACTTCTCAGGAGGATTTGAGTTCCAAAGATGGCGGTTCTGTCATCTTGCACGACCATAACGACCATGTTGACATCCAAGTTAAGGAATCGAAGAAGAACTCTTCTGGCCCTTATGGTAACCAAAATGTCGAAGGCATCTACATTGAGAAGAATGGAGAAGTCAAAGTTTACGACCCTCACAACCCTGCGCCTAGCATCACTGCGAAGTCAACGGTCGAGTTGGCGGACAGTGGAAAAGACCAAAAGATATCCACGGGGCTTATTGCGAAGAATTTGGCCGAGGAAGCCATGGCGCCTTATCCTCCGCATGAAGTAGCATTTGATCCGGAAGAAACCTGGGACGAAAATGGAACCTACGTTGATGACGGATATATGACTTCTCGATCCCAGCTCTATGGGACTGATAACACTACTGTGGGAACTACCACACTCCTATTCCCAGAATTCAATATGAATGTCAAACGAGAGCTAGCAATGGCCAAACAAATTGTGGAATCTACTCGCGCCGTTCAGGATTATGAGGATGAATGCTATGATCCGACTATGGTTGCCGAATATGGCGATGAGATTTTTGATTACATGCGAAAGCTTGAGGTACCAATCCTCCACGACTACAATTAGATTTGATAACTGACCATGGCTTTAACAGATTAAACTTATGCCAAATCCTCACTATATGGACAACCAGGTTGAGATCCAGTGGTCTATGCGCTCAGTCCTCATGGACTGGATTGTCCAAGTACACGTTCGTTTCGGCCTCCTTCCCGAGACCCTTTTCCTATGTGTCAATTACATTGATCGGTTTCTTTCTTGCAAAATTGTCTCCCTGGGCAAACTCCAACTTGTCGGTGCCACAGCTATTTTCATTGCAGCAAAATACGAGGAAATCAATTGCCCATCTGTTCAGGAGATCGTTTACATGGTTGACAATGGTTACAACGCTGAAGAAATATTGAAAGCCGAGCGATTTATGCTTAGCTTGCTTCAGTTTGAGCTTGGATGGCCTGGCCCTATGAACTTCCTCCGTCGGATTAGCAAAGCCGATGATTACGATCTAGAAACTCGAACCTTGGCCAAATACTTTCTAGAAATTACAATTATGGATGAAAGATTTGTCGGTAGTCCTCCAAGCTTTCTCGCCGCTGGCGCTCACTGCCTTGCAAGAATGATGCTGCGAAAAGGGGACTGGGTATGTTCTCAGCTCCATGCTATCTTTGGTGGTCAGACATCCATACTAATCTATCCTGTAGGGTGCGGCCCACGTTTATTATTCGAACTACACGTATTCGCAGTTATATCCCGCTATTTCGCTTATGCTTGAGTGCTGTGACACACCGCAAAGACATCATCCTGCCATTTACGAAAAGTATTCGGATCGCCGTTTCAAACGGGCATCGTTTTTTGTAGAAAACGAGGTTACGAGTGGCTACCGAATTCCCTCGCCTGCCCGTGGTCCCTCTGCCAACCGCCCAGTTTCGCATAACCGTATCTCGACTACCCGGCGTTTTTAAAAGAAAATTTCCCGACACTTACTATTACTTTATGAGATGACGAAATTGACGAGCGACGACATCTACCTTTCCGACCTGGCTGTGGCGACTAAAGTTTCGCTCCGAACCAAAGGACGTTCATTTCACGTCTTCTATTTACAGTTCTTAGTGAAGCTTTTTTCCCTTTGGTTTTTCATAAACTCCCGCGTTGTCAGCAAGGGCCCGGCGTTCCATTGTTACTCGGCGCAAATGTGGCATAAAAATTCGACTTTGGTCATGAGTTCACGGAGCTACATTTGAACCATACGACCGTCCAACAAACTTTCAACTTTCCTTCCTCGGCAACTCACCCAGTATGAATATTTTCTTCCCAAACTTTTACTTGATGAAAAAATTACAATTCGACATGATATTGTGGGCACGACAGACTAGGTCTAACAAATAACGCTCTTTCTCCCGCTATCGGTGCATTTAATCCGTTTCCTATGTCTTTTCTTTTTGAGGCGCAGTTGGGTTTTGTTTCTTCCATCAGGTTGGCGATGGATTTCGCGTCAATGGCGTATAGGCGAAAGGAGGTGAACAAAACGGAAATGTCTCACATGCATTGAGGGGAGTCCTGGAGCTGGATCAAGCTTTAATATGGGTTATCAGATTGGTCTTTGTGAGGTAGCTTTTCTCTTTTTTTTGTTTTTATTTACAAGTCTAGCTTTTCTTTGTAGGTTCATCGGACTGTATGAGTTTCGCTCAGCGTCGGGACTCCTTTTGACCATCTTGCCTAAGCACTTTCTGGGTTATAGTTTCCTAGGCTGAAGACTTTAAAAGATTTTAACCGGCTACAGGTCAAACCTATGGGCTATTTGGCTGATTGTTTATATTGTCTGTCGTTATGGACAAAATGTACTCACTGTTTTAAGGACCGCGAATTTTTAAGCCATCGAGTACCCAAGTCGAAGGCGTTCTTCTGTCATTGTCCTCAGTTGCTTTTTGACTTGTAGGCTTTGTATGAACCCAGCTAGGGATTTCTTTGAGGCTTACACTAGATAACGGCCATAGAGCAGGTTATTTGATGTAATACGTGTGCCATTTGCAGGCTTTAAACTAAACAAAGCTGATAAACACCTATGTACTGTACACACTCAATAAAGGTTGAGTAACCTTATTAGGAATTCTGCTGGTTGCAACAGACGAATACCGTTCACTCTGCACAAACACTAGTATATATAGTGCCTGTTCCTTCTTCTTCTTCTTCTTCTCTTTTCTCACTTCCTTTTTACTTTGATGTGTTTTTCCCCATCAGTTTTGAGCCATTGGGACAAAACCTTCCAAATACTCCTTCCATCCCGTACACCAGCGGTCATCGCAGAGGCGAAAATGGAAATCAAAGAAGGCTATGTTAGGCACATGCGGTGATGAACCTGTCCACTCAAGAAACGAAAGGCAGTCCCGGCCTGACCACATTTTCCGAGGATGTGCTTCGGCTTGAGATTCAGGGACCAAGTGAGGATCACTTGAGCGTGATCGATGTGCCTGGGCTCTTCACCAACACTACCGATGGCGTCACCACTAAAGAAGATATCCAGATCGTTGAAAATATGGTGCTGCGCTACATGAAAAACCCGCGATCAGTTATGCTGGCGGTGGTGCCCGCAAATGTCGATATTGCGACTCAAACAATTCTCCAACATTGCAAGGAGCTTGACCCTGAAGGTGAAAGGACATTGGGTGTCTTTACTAAGCCGGGCCTCGTAGACAAAGGGGGAGAAACAGCCGTCATGGACATGCTCAAGGGCAAAAGATCTGCCATCAAACTGGGATGGAATGTAGTTAAAAATCCCGGCCAGCAAGAGCTCACCAAAGGAAAAACAGGTCGACACTCTGAACAAACGTTTTTCAGAGAAACTAGTCCATGGAACACGCTTGACAAGGACAAGCTGGGAATCGAGTCCCTTCGCATGCGTCTGCAAGAAATTCTGACCAGTCACATACGGCGCGAATTCCCCAAGGTATGCGTCACTCGGGCACAATTAAGAGCTAAACTCTAACCATAACATATGCAGGTTAAAGAAGAGGTCTTCAAAAGGTTAAAGGCGTGCGAGAAAGCACTAAAATCCCTCGGCGCTGAACGAGTCACTTCGGAGCAGCAGGCGGCATTTCTCTTGGATATTGTGACGAGATTCCAGGATATTGCAGGAAACGCCCTTGCAACAAATTACTGTAGCGATGATTTATTCGATCAGAATCCTAAACTGCGTTTGGCGACGATACTTGTGCAAAGAGAGGAGGAATTCGCTAAAGCTATGCAAAACTGGGGCCACGAATATCAATTCAAGTCGGAAAATGAACGGCTGGCCGATTTAGGTTCTGATGACACGAAAGTTGAAAGACATGAGGAGGCACTGAGGACAACCGAAAGTCCTCCGGAGCTTGACGACCTTCTGCATGAACAAAGTGATACTGATGAACCTAAAAGACCAATACTAAGATGGATTGAAGCTCTGTATCGGGAGTCGAAAGGGTTTAAGGTTGCAACCTTCAGCTCCTCTCTACTTTCGACTCTCATGAAAAGACAGGCTGCGAAATGGGAGCGCATCTCACTTGGCTATGCCAGCGATATAATCGTTATGGTCCACGAATTCATCTCAAAAGCTTTGGAGTCGGTTTGCGTAGATGAACAAGTACATCTTAGCTTAGTGGATCACTTGCTAGACGAATTACCCGGAATGTACAGAAAGACACTTGAGCACGTCCGTTTTCTATTGTCGGTGGAATTAGCTGGTATTCTCAAGACCGAGAACGACTATTTCGCTGAGAAACTAATTAACCTGTGAGTATGCAGTTGCAACTCCATATGCATGGATGAGAACCTGGCTAATTTGAATTCATAGTCGAAGAAAAGAACACCAAGAGCGTTTCAACAAGGTTAAAGACAATCGTGAGTACGCCGGATGGCACCCAGTTTGAAGCAGTGGCAGCGGATCGCCTGGAGGATATTCATCCCATGAGTAACATGGAGAATTCCGTACAAGAGATCCATAACATCCTAAGATCCTATTATGATATTGCTCGCCAACGATTCACCGACGCCGTTATTATGCAGGCCACGCATTATCATCTGCTGACGGGCCCTGAAACTCCGTTAAGCTATTGTCCCCCGCTTATGTTCATCAACTTGACGCAGATTTGCTGCAAGATATAGCCGGAGAAGAACCCCTCCTGCTACGCAAACGCCAACAACTCAACAAGGATATAGAAGAGTTGAAGATGGCACGGAAGATCCTTCGCTGCCCCCGGGAGGATCAAGTTGCTGTAAAGATGCCATGGCTTGCAATCGAACTACCAGTTGTCCACTATTTCCGATTCTAGATAGTTCAGTCGAGTAAGGTTAGATCGTTAAATTGACCATTTAAGCTTAGGAGCGTTTCCAGTCTTCAAATTCCTGCTGCAGATGATCCTTGAGCTCCGTAAATTTATTGCCAAAATTGCGTTTACACCTCCAACACTTCAGATCGTGCCAAAGAAAGCCCTCTCTTCCAGGATGTCTCCTAACATCGTCGGTATCAAGAGGCAGATCATCTATTGGGACAAAAAAGGGCGTGGAAAAGCTATTGTAATGTTTCCTGTGCTTCAGGCACGGGCTATATCTATCTTTGGCAATGATGTGGACATGAAGGTGGTTCATCGACGGATGAGCGTGCACTCCGCACATGATCTCTTTCTCCCAATTTCGGCCTGGAGGCAATTCATCAGGAGGAGGATCGGCATCCATAGCTTCTAAACGAGCGTTCTCTGATATGGAGTATTTGCCATAAAGACGTCGTAATTCTGAGGCTGCTATCTTTTTCAGTTTCCGTGTTTCTGCCTTTACTTCAGCCAGAAATTCAGGATCTTCGAATGCTTCAAAAGGGTGAAGACGATATTTCGATGAATCCCTAGGAAGGAGGAGTATATGAACGGTAGATTTTGGATAACGGTCATTTATAGCAACAAAGGCGTCCGTATGATATATGACCCCCGGCGATGACTCTGGTCTTTCAGTATAGGCACTCAAGGCGTCTCGGCTCTGGAAACCTCGCGGTACACTTGCCCGATTTTGTGCTAGTCTTGGTTGATTAGAGGGCTGCTTTGGCTTTTTAGACATCAGAACCGTAACTACAGAGAGCTCGAGTCAGAAGATGTCAATTGTATTCACGAAGATTGCTGGAGATAGATTACAAGCGTTTGGCGACTTCTCGGCCATCTCAGGGTTTGCGGTCCTTTCTATTGTTCCCTCGTCCGTTTCAGTGTTTGCAGCCGTTGCAGACATCGCCAAAACGTATGGCTACTCACAAACTTTCTTGATATAAATGAGTTATAGAGAAATAGAACGCTTCTCATGGTTGGCGGAGGTCATCCGTTGTGAGAATGCTGACTAAGGCGGTTTTCGTGAGTATCAAAAACTCCATTCACAAACTACGCCGAAATAAAGAAGCACGAGGAATCAGGTCGCAACCGCTCGGAGAACCATTTACGCGGTTTGAAGATGGCCCCGAAAAGGGGCGGTGGTAGTCGGGGAAAGTCGAACGATCTACCAAAGCCGCAGCCACAAGAGATTTCTGTTGATGATTTCGTTGCTGGCCGGGGCTCTAAAAATGGGAAAGGCAAATCCAAAGGCCAGAAGGCTGGAGGTGAGCCGTCTGCTAGCGGCGATACGACACAGGCAAAGAAACCAACAGTCAGAGCGATAATCGGCGGTACGTCATGGACCGGAAAGCTACCTGTGAATATGCTATCGGAGCACTGTCAGAAACAGAAGTGGGAAAAGCCAGAGTATACAATGGTAAATTCGCAGACCCAATCACAGATTTGCCTCATGCCTTTTCTCTTCATGGTCGCTGATGAGCTATAGTTCAAATCTCCCGATGGCTTTATGTCAAGCGTAATCTTGAAGAAGACAAATCCCAAAACTAAAGAGACATTGACACTTCCCCCGATACGGTTACCTCAGCCCCATAACAAACTGGCCGCTCAACCCACAGCGCTGGAAGCACGTCATTTTGCGGCGACATATGCGTTATTCCGCGTGTGCAGCATGCACAATCTACATATGATGATGCCTCCAACATATCGTGATCTTTGGAAAAAGGAATTTGCGCAATTAAAATCGGACGATGTAAAAGCGGGAAAAGCTTGGATATATGGGGCTGATCCGTTTACGGCACTACAGGAGCGGCAAAATGCTACTGCCGAGGCCACGAAGCGCAAGGCCGAGCACGATAATAAGGTTAACTCAAAGCAGAGGGAGCCTCTAGTGCAACTGGCTTCAGCCGAAGATAATAGAAAGCCTACATCCGGCATTCGCTGGCAACGCGGGCCTAAAATTGAAATGGCGGAGAAAACGCGCAGAAAGATTGAAGATCTGGTTAGGCGAAGTGCTCTTTGGAACCCCTATGGTATCCAGATACGTGACGACGAAAAGAGCCGCATAGCTAGCGATTTCAGCAACCTAGGATTTCGTAAGAGCCATGCTGAAGAAGCGGTGGCAGCATGTAAGGACAGGGAAGAAGCATTAGAGTGGCTGTTGATACATGTTCCGGAAGACGACCTCCCGAAATGGAGTCTCCCAGAAGGTTATTCGGCCGGCATAACCCTTGCCAGTGGTGATCTAGCTAGGGAATCTAAAACTAAAAGATTAGCCATGGCCGGCTATTCTACTGATTTGTGTGCAGAAGCTCTTGATGATAACAATGATGATGAACTCAAGGCTGCAGAATATCTTCAAAACCTACTGGTCGATGGTAGGGATTTTGTTCCTCATGACGCGTTGCCAGAAAACGAGGATGATATCTGGGAGGAAGAAAATCAGACTTTGGAAGCTATATATGGTGAAAAATACAGAAAATTGTCAGGGAATAGGTGCGAGATTGTATCAGATCAATTACATTCGCAGTATGCTGTAACCTATCACTTCCAGAAACCAGCACTCGCCTCGTACCCGGCTTCCCCCTTGGTTCTCGCCATATCATCCAAGAGCATCCCTGCGTACATACGCCTAAGCGCAGTCAGCAAGGCCATACACTTTGCCCGTGAGAATCTGCTTGGGGGGCCAATGGTCTTTAACCTCGTAGACTGGCTGGACGAAAATATACCTCATATTCTCGAGAATCCTGGAAAATTAAAGAACATCTCAATTGAAGCAGCACCTGGAGTCGTCGGGAAGCGTGTCGAGCCAACCAGCTTGAAAGACGCACGAAAACTTCCTAACCGGTCGAAGGTTCAAGGTGGCGTCCTAGTAAGCACAAAAATCCGCGAAGCATGGGAATCAAACCGAGCGAGCCCCGAGCAGCAGAAAATGATTGCCGTCAGGAAAAGTCTTCCAGCTTGGAGCATGCAAGATGCAATCGTGCAAGCGGTGAACAGCTATCAGGTGACTATCATTTCTGGAGAAACTGGGAGTGGGAAAAGTACCCAGTCCGTTCAATTTCTGCTCGACGACATGATTCAGCGGGATCTTGGCTCAGCAATAAATATCGTCTGTACGCAGCCAAGACGTATATCCGCCCTGGGTCTCGCTGATCGAGTCAGCGCGGAACGGTGCTCGGCCGTCGGAGAAGAGGTTGGATATATCATTCGAGGAGATAGCAAATTCAAATCGGGAGTTACTAAGATCACTTTTATGACAACTGGCGTGCTTTTACGCCGTCTACAAGTTGGTGGCGATAGTCTCGCAGAATCGCTGGCGGATATCAGTCACGTAGTGGTCGACGAGGTGCACGAACGAAGCCTGGACACCGATATCTTGCTAGCGGTTCTAAAGAAAGCACTGAAGGCTCGCCGCGACCTCAAGCTCATCCTTATGAGTGCTACTTTAGATTCAGACCTTTTTGTGCGGTATTTTGGTGGCGATAACCGGGTTGGCCGAGTGAATATCGCAGGAAGAACTTTCCCCGTTGAAGATATCTATATCGACGGAATTGTTCAATTGACGATGCTCAATCAGACCACTGTGCCCTCAAGTTGGGATGAATCTTCAGGACCACCTGATGAGCAAGGCGAATTGTCTACAGGCAAGTTTCTACAGAAACTCGGGAAAGGTATAAATTACGACCTAATAGCGGCTACCGTGCGGCATATAGACGCCGAGCTTCAGGGCCAACCTGGTGGCATTTTGATTTTCTTACCTGGGACAATGGAAATAGACAGGTGTTTGTCGGCCATGCAGGGTTTTTCCTTCGCTCATCTACTACCATTGCATGCATCGCTCACACCAAATGAACAGAGAAGGGTATTTTCACCACCGCTGGACGGGAGGAGGAAAGTAATTGCTGCAACGAATGTTGCGGAAACTTCGATTACAATTGAAGACGTTGTTGCAGTCATTGATACTGGCCGAGTCAAGGAAACGAGGTATAGCCCAGCGGATAACATTGTCCGGCTCGAGGAAACATGGGCTTCCCAGGCTGCTTGCAAACAACGACGAGGCCGGGCGGGGCGAGTCAGAAATGGGACTTGCTACAAGCTATATACTCGAAACGCGGAGAGTAATATGGCTCCTAGACCCGCTCCAGAAATACAACGTGTGCCGCTAGAACAACTTTGTTTGTCCGTTAAAGCAATGAAAGGCATCGAAGACGTAGCGGGCTTCCTTGGAACAACTCTTACGCCCCCGGATACAGCAGCTGTTCAAGGTGCCATTGGCATGCTTCATCGTATTGGAGCACTTGACAATGATCAGCTAACAGTCCTCGGCCGATATTTGTCGATAATCCCGACCGACCTACGTTGTGCGAAGCTGATGGTGTTTGGTGCAATTTTTGGATGCTTAGAGGCCTGCTTGACAATAGCTGCCATTCTAACGGCTAAAAGTCCATTTGCATCTCCAAGGGACCAGCGGGATGAGGCCAAATCTGCTAGAGCTCGGTTTTCAACGGGGGACGGCGATCTTCTAGTAGATTTGACGGCGTATCAACAGTGGTCAGATCGGGTCAGAGCCGAGGGTTATCGCAAGACACTGTCCTGGTGCAGTGATAATTTCTTGGTCCCTCAAACGCTTCGGGACATAACTTCCAATCGAGCCCAACTACTGACTTCATTGAAGGAAGTTGGTTTACTCCCAGTGGATTACCAGGGAAGAAATGAAAAACACGAGCACCGATGGAACCGGCACAATAAAAACTCGTGGCTCCTTCGCGCCTTGATTTCCGGAGCTTTTAACCCTCAAACAGCGTCCATATCATTCCCGGAGAAGAAATTTGCGTCGTCGATGACGGGAACTATTGAACTGGACCCCGAGGCACGCACAATCAAATATTTCAACGAAGAGAATGGCCGCGTGTTTGTTCATCCGAGTTCAGCATTATTTGATGCGCAGAATTTTTCGGGCGCAGCGGCATATGTGAGTTATTTCTCGAAAATGGCAACTAGCAAAGTATTTATTCGAGATTTGACACGTAAGTATTCATTTTCGTAAAGGCATTGATTGTGGCTGATGCTAATGTCCATCATCACTAGCTTTCAATGCCTACTCGCTTCTGCTTTTTGGTGGTCCAATCACGCTGGACACGCATGGTCGCGGTCTCCTTGTCGACGAATGGCTACCGCTTCGTGGCTGGGCTAGGATTGGAGTGTTGGTTTCGCGGCTTAGAATGTTACTTGATAAGGCGCTCGCCAGGAGATTAGATAACCTTGATTTAGACATTAGTGAGGACGAGATTGTTGAGGTGGTGAGACATCTTGTCTTGCTTAATGGGCAGGATCGCTAATGCCTACGGAGTTCTGGTTTTTGGGTTGCGTTGGGTGGATACACTGATAGACATGTAGGAAATCCGAGTTTGCCGTAGAAAAATCTGGCCTTCTGCCACCAGTCCGACACAGTCAACCTATGTGGTTGTAGGTGTTTAATCGGGGAATGTCACGTTGAAGGGACCAGACGCTCAGGGCAACACTCGGTCTGATGCGCTAGTTAGGTCTCGGTGATTGGCTGGAATGACAATGGTGGCTGAGAAATGGATCCGTCTATTCCTTGAAGAGTCTAGATCGCGGTCTGGTTTTGCTTGACTTCCCGCGCTTCCAGTTATTTATTAAAGTCTTTTTGCTTTTTCTTGTCCTGGGAATTTTTTTTGGGTCCGTGTGGATGAGACGGCATCGGGAGGCCTCGCTTCTTTGTGCCTTTGACGATCTTTTTTTTTTTTTTTTTTAAATATAATTTTATTTTCTTTCATGATTCCGGAAAAGGAAAGGAAATTGCACAGCGACATGGTCAGGACTTCAAAAAGCTCCAGCAAATTGCATTCTGTTCCACCGAGTTCCATTCATAGATTAACGGAACCAAGATCCTCCCAGAGAGCAGGCGTTGGGGCGTGGAGGGTATAAGTATGAACATGTTGTCTTCGTTTCTGTGTCTCTGAGATAGGCTTGTCTGGATGGGTTCTTCGGGCGGATCACCTGAAAAATTGGTTAGAACAGTTGATTATTAGGAGCAAGTACGGGATAGTTATCCGTAGAATAGCAAAGAATAGGAAAAAAAAAAAAGGAAAAAAAAAAAGCGAATTCTCAGGGCACATTAGCCTGGACTACCTCACATCAGGGGTGTCAGCACGCGTGTGGATGTGACGGGGTCAATCGAACCGAAGACGCAACGCAACGGTAAGCTGTAGCCAGTCACTCCATAGTTACGCATCAAGGACTTTGGACAAAGTAATTAAAAGCAGTTGAGCGTTGCGTGGGATGGGAGGAGGAACCTGGTGCGACAAAGGTGTGTGATGGGGATGGGATGAGTGGTGGTTGTTGTGGATGGACTGGTCTAGTTCTTGATGGCCGGGGGATTCCAGACTAAAAGCCCAGGGTTAACTAAGCAGCTTCCTTCAACCTCAACCCCCTTCTCTCCATCCCCCTCTCTCTCTCTCCTCTCCCTCTCTCTCGTTCTCAGATCAAAATAAAATCCCAGTCTCCCTCTCCCTCTTCTATCACCATCCAACCACCTCGCTTCTCTGCCTTTCCTTGTCTTCTCCTTTCATCTTCTTCTTTCTCTTAACCAAAGCCTCTGGAAAAACCACATTAACTAATATCGCATCCACCAATCTACTCTCTTTCCTCTCGTACGACTTAGACGCCCACGTACCACGCCCTCTTTTTTCCGTACTTAAACGAGTCAAAAATTTGCCGCCCCATGATTTTCGAAGTACGTTCGCTATTGAATTACGGTGTCTCTGTCCTTTTCCAAGAGAAATCGCATGCCGTATCCTGGAACTCTTGTCTGATGATTTGTTTCAAACGCTAACTTGACTTTCGGCCTCAATAGTCTGCTATCAACAGTAACCCCCAGATTTGGGTACGCAGATCAATAGTAGCGCTTAGCAGCTATCAATAGCAGACTCTCCTGTGCTTTTACTTCATCAACATACCATTTCTCTCTCTCTCTGTTAGCATTCCTCATTCTTATTAAAAAGCCGATGATGGATCAGACCGATGCTGGGCCGTCAAATGACCTCGCTGAGTCGAACCATGACCCTCCTCTTGTTGAAGCCCCGCCCGTTCTTGCTTGCTCCTCATCTGAAACGGTCACGTCGAACGATCAACTCAAACCCACAGATTATGTATCTCACTTCTTCGAAGCAGGTCAGTGTACCGCCATCGAACAGTTAGTCAATTTAAAGAATGAGCTTCGGGACGCCGATAGCGAGTCGTTCTGGGCACGGCTTTTGGAA
The DNA here is from genome assembly GCA_001430935.1 of Amauroascus verrucosus. NCBI lineage: Eukaryota > Fungi > Ascomycota > Eurotiomycetes > Onygenales > Onygenaceae > Amauroascus > Amauroascus verrucosus. Next base: position 25,977 of record LJPJ01001582.1, read on the forward strand.
GGATTGACCACGATATGTCATGCTCAGTGTGCATATGTCGCCAAAGAAAGCAAGGCAGATGAAGAGGATACCGACGTGGAGATGTTGTCTTTGGACGAACGTAGCTCTTCTTTACTAGGTGTCGCTGTCTACTACAACGACGGCAAAGGAGTTCACGCCATGCATAGAGATTACAAATATCTATCCTGGGACATTCCATGTACTTCAATGAACCACGACAGGGTCTGTTTGGTACCCGAAGGTTTAGCTTCTATCATTGGAAAAGATGCAGACCGACTCCCTTTCCCTGCTGAAGCATACCTTGCAGTTCCTCTATTCTCATCAGGAGCGAAATGTTTCGCCCATGTAGGCATGTTGTGGACAGCGGATGGCTTGCAAAATCGAGATGTTTCGTGGCCCTATCTTGAAATGATTCTCCATTCTCTGGAAGACCTGATACTTGAGAATATAGTTGTTGATGAAAACTACAGGAAAGCCCCGCAGCATCAAAAATGGGAAGAACTTGATAAGAGACTACAAGGGAAACCGCAGAAAGCGGCTGCACAACAAAACAACCTCATAGCTGCCGCAGCGTTCAAACCGTACGCAAGAAGTTTGTCACATGAGCTTCGAACTCCAATGCAAGGTGTTGTTGGAATGCTTGATATCATGCACGCTACTGTTCAGGACAGACTCGAAAATGAACGGGATTCCAAGTTAATCCCATTATTTACCGAATTTCGGGAAAACATTGAAGCTGTTCAAGGTCAGAAGAAATAAATTTTATAAAATCGCTCATACTGATTATCTATATGTACAAAAGAAAAATGTTGACGAGTGTACAGATAGCGCTAGACGAGCGATTGAAGCGGCCGATAACATTGTTCATGCGTACAATTTGAATATGCAAGTCCCTGATACTCCCCAAAATCCTGCTGATGAAGAAATGACAAACGGCTCCTTTCGCAGCGGCAACGAATCACATGAAAGCCGCCCAAACATCTTCATCGAAGGCAGCAATATTATGGTCAATCCTTACAAACGCAGAAGAAGTACTCCAATGGACTGGCAGTCGTCATCATCGCCGAAACACCGATGCACTTCTTCTGTCCGCCGGGGAGTTTCTCCTCGCACTGCCGAGCTGAGAAACACTATTGAAGAGAGCGGTAAAATCGTGCATTCTACCCCTCAAGAGGCAATGGAAGATGCTTTGTTTGATGCTGTCGCTCAGCGCTCGCCACCAAATCGTGAAACGCCCATGCCTCGTCCTCCGCGTGGTGTATTCCCTCCTATGGTTTTGCATTATACAAAGGTCCGAGATTTACTACGCCTCGTAGTCAATGAATCGCTTCAAGTGGGTGGGCGTCCTGATTCGGCTAGGGTCGAGTGCACGGAGCATGGGGAAAGAATCGAGGTGCAAACTGTGGGCTGCAATGGCCAGGCGTTTACAAAATACATCGATTGGTGGGTGGACCCTTCGGTTCCAGAGAGTTTGTGTGTGGACGAAAAGGACCTCACGAAACTCGTCTCTTGCGTGTTTTTGAATGCCCTCAAATTCACTGAAGTGGGAGAAATCACTGTCACTGCTACCGTTGGTGGGAAACCTCCGTGTGTCTTGATTAATGTTGTTGATACCGGGACCGGAATACCGGAGGCCTTTTTACCAAAGCTGTTCAAGCCCTGGGCCCGTGAAGATGGCTCGACCACCCGGAGCAAGGAAGGACTTGGGCTAGGCTTGATGGTTGCTAAGGGCTTGTCGCGGAAGCTTTGTGGAGATTTGGTATGCGTTCGTTCGTCAACTACCGAGCCGAATCGAGGATCAGAATTTCAGATTAAACTTCCCTTGTTTCCTAACGACAGCGTTAGTCGGCCACCCACCCCTTACACGAGCACTTCAACCCCTAAGTCATTTGCACCTTCTATCGGCACTGATGGTGCGCACAGCCCGCCTGCTCAGTCTAAACCCAAAACAAATGGGGAATCTGCATCGCCCCTAAATTCGCCAATTCTCCCTGACAGAAAGGAACCGAGCCAGCAAAATGGAGTTGAAGTGAGCCAGATTACTGCATCGCGCCGCTTGTCTGGGAATTCTAAACCTATACCGCTTATGAGACATACTTTTGACAAGTGCTTAGCAAAAAAACACCCTTTGACATTCCTAGTCGCTGAAGATAACAAAATAAACCGTCGTATACTCGTTAATATGCTCGCGAAACTTGGCTATCATGATGTGTATGAAGCATTTGATGGAAAAGAGGCAGTGCGCATTGTGAATGAAATCTTAACGAGCAATTCTTCGCCTCCTTCGTCGACAACCGCTTTCGCCTCTCCGAGCCGTTCAAGAAGCAATTCAGATCTCACCCTCCACAATGCCCCCGAGGATAATTCCTCCAGCAACAATACTTTGCCGGTGGACGCCCCGAATCCGGCGCAGACCCAAACACCACCAGATTCCGACCCGGAACCTGACAAGGCTCCATTCTCGCCCAGAAAACACAAACTTATTGACCTAGTTCTTATGGACCTTTGGATGCCTGACATGGATGGCTATGAAGCGACGGAGAAGATATTTTCCTTGATGGAGGAATATCGGGAGCGCATCGCGGCCATGGATCTTAATGCCGATGTTAATGCTGAAGTGCCAAGGCCAGAGGCTCTTGTGTCTCCAGCAGTGTTTGCAGTTAGTGCCGATGTCACAGATGAGGCCCTGGATAGGGCAACCCGGGTTGGAATGGCAGGATACATGACGAAACCGTACAAGCTTAGGGATTTGGAAAGGTTGATTGGGGAGTTTTGCTCAAGAAGGGAAAGATAAAATAAGTTTCAATATTTGGGAACATACTTTTTCGATTTCCTTTTTTTTTTCCTCGTCAACTTTATATCGACAGATGGTTTTGGTTTGGCGTATACAGGGCACCTACCTTGGTACTCTGTGCATAATGAATGATATCCCCTTTGCGTTTGGACTTGAATTTTTTCCTTGTCTTCGTTTGCTCCCTGACAATGAGGTATGATATATTCCCTGAACAATAAATAATCAACGGAGATTTAGATATTTCGGTCAAGTTCACAAGCGCTTTTGTTGCTCCTAACTTGAAAGAAGCTTCAATACTTGGGCATTCAGATGCGGAAAATCTGCGCTTGAAGTCTACCTAATTACAATATTTGTTTTGTCACAACCGATATACTCTTGGGTATCAGTCTCGCAACCGCGATTACACTGCAAACAAAATGAGATTATCAGGATTATTAGGAGCAAGATAACACCACCACTGAACTTATCAAATTACCTAAAATAACTAATTGATCTAAAAGAACGTCCTGTTGCGCCACCAACACGACTACGCCACTACACCGAAAGAGAAGGTCATCCGGTAGCTCCAAGGACCACTAGACGGTAGAGCTGTTGAAGCTCTACAAAACCTGACACCTACACTCTTCAATTAATCAAGAGGTAGGGAAGCAGCAATACATAGCCGAGAGCACACCACACAACAAGCCTCGCCTTTCCTTCCACAAGGACACCAACGCCTAGCCAGTTCTCTCAGGCCGTTCCTCTCGGGGAATTAACGAAAACCCTGGAGCAAAGGCCCGTTCTCATCGAAATAGGCACCCATTGCCAAAACCAATTCGGAAGCAAGTTGTAAACCATCACTACGGGAAAGGTCATAATTCCCAAGTTGAGAAATTATGAGTTGAGGGGCGTCTTTATCCTGATCCAATGCTAGCCTACCGAGACCTGCAACTAAGTCGTGACTGTGTTCCCGTTAGCCGATAATGGCAGAAGGGTAACCTAGCAAGTAACTTACTCATCGGGGCTATCATCATGCTTAGCGTCTTTGTCATCCGCATCATTACGAGTGGGCGGTTCCAGAAGTTGAGGAAAAAAGCACTTTATATATTCCGGTGAGAAAGTGGCATATTTCAAGTACATCGATCGTTGTGCAGCGGATACGAGGAACGTTCTGAATGGCGTTGTTAGTTGGATGGTAGATCAAAAAGTTGGTCTTCCCAAAACTTACGTGCGCTCGTATTCACTCAAATCCTCCGGGTTAAGCCGCGTTTTCCTAGCTGCGAAACGAAGACGTTCGCACATCATCCCAATAAGTTGAGAAGCTTCTTGGGCATGTACTCGGTCATCTGGGGACCCGTGGATACCTTTTTCATCCCAGTCCCGGAGATGGGCTTTGGTCTAGGCAAAGGTCAAAGTCAATTAAAGCCTAGAGCAGGAATAAAAGGGATAATAGGTACCTCCACAGTGCAATAAGTCAAATCATCCTTCGGCCCCCAAGTGCCGTCTTCATCAAATGCTTTAAGGCGAAGGTTTCCATCATTGATAGTAACGCAACGCGCTCCGGGGCTGTCAATAGAAAAGGGCTTTCCCTCGATATGCCACTCCCAGCGGATGATATCCCTCGGTGAAGCATCCATCATCCGCCCGCTCAGGCTAGAGTTCTCATAGACGGCCTGGAGATACAAGTACAGCATAGCGTGGGTTGGTGTTTCGGCTTTGGACCTGAGCATATGTTCCTCCTTATCAGTGTCAACTGACCCTGCTGAGTATGATTGCTTGGAAAAAGTTTCGTCCTTATTAGAATCCGAACCAGGAGATGGCGGCCCATCAATTGACCCGCTGAGAGCGAAGCCTGGTGGGATGTCGGCGTTTTTCCTGTCGCGTTTTGGCTTTGGGGAACGATTGCGTGGTTGGCTAAAGGGTCGTTCTTTGATGATAGAGAGCGTTGCTAGAAAGGGTGCTAGCGGACCCATGGTTGAAGAATTGCGGGAAGCTCCAGCAGAGGTCATCATTAGTGTGCGATGATCCATTCCTGTGATATATTTGCTGCGGAGGTTTTCAAATTGCTCAGAAATCACAGGGTCAAGTTGTGCAACACCTTCGAGCTTCGAGAGTAGGATAGGAAGGCGCTTTCCGAGCTTTTTATGGATTATTCTAAAATAGGCGATATGTCTGGCATCCCACTTGCTGCCAGATTGTTTCAAAACATATGTAGCGGCGGTGACGGGAGGTGTAGAAGGCGAAGTCATTGCTCAATGATGATCAAAAAGAATGATAATAAAAGGAAGAGAAGTGATGGAGAATGGGGTGCAAAATGCCTCAGAATGAGATGTAGAAAGACTGCTGGTCGAATGAATGTAAGATGGAGGGAGCACAGGGAGAGTTGAGGGGTTTATATAGGGATGCGCCGGCTGCTTGTCTGGCTAGAATAGTAAAGACATCCCTGAAGCCATAACCTAGTAATGAGCGAGGGGGAGTAAGAAAGCATTGGTGCCAGGGCCTACCATCCATAGATTCCTAATATCTTGCCGCTGAGGCGTAGCCTCAGCGTATGATAAAACAGGACAATAGCCCTTGTAATTTTGGCTGAAATCTGAGTACCATTCCTAGCAAATCCCTTAATGGCGTTAGAGAAAGACAAGAGTTGCGATGGCACATTGAGAGGCGCAAGCTTCCCTGAGGCTTTGGGCGTTGAGTGGCCCAGGCGAGAGGTGAAGTTCCACTCGGTGTATGTAGAGCCGAATTTCAACAAAACTTACAGTCGAACGAAGACTCTCGTGTCAGGAATCTGGGTAATTCAGACACCATCTAGTGGCCGCTCGTCACTAGCGGACATTCCCTTTTGGCCGAGCGGCGTAGTGGTATTATTCTCAGTTTCGGCGCCATATTTGCTCTGTATGATCTCTCAATCCAACCACGTCTTGACATGTTGTTCTGGTTGACACGGCGGTTATCCTAAGGATTGATGCCTGATGTGACTTTGGTTCTTGTCCAGTCATTTCCTTGACAGGGTATTTTGGGGGGTTATGCACGGGCCCATCTGCCCAGCGCCAATTGACGAACTAGTTAATTAATTATAAACTAGAGTTAACTAACTAACTACTCCGTAGCTAGTTCGAAAAGCAGGAAACAAAGAAACGGGGATGGGCATGTTTCGGAAAATAGGCCTCCCTTGAATACACTAACTAAGGGTAAGAATCCTTCCGGGCGCGAATTTCCAATGGAAGCATTGGGCAGTGTGAGAGGAGTAAAGGCTGGAAATCAGGCAGTTAGTTTAGTTGAGAACGTAGGGGTTCGAATAAAATGATACAAAGTACGGAGTAAACGCAGCATCAATCAGCTAACCAACTAGTTAACTGAGTAATAACTATGGGTTGGTTAGTTAGTTAGTTCTCTGGGTGCCTGGAGTCAGTTGGAGGAGAAAAGGGTAAATGAAGGAGAGAGAGAGAATCCCACTGACTTTATAACGAGTGACTAACCTAAAGGAGTAACTAACTAACTACTACTCAAGCCGGTCAAGGTAGTTAAGTCAAGTAGCCAAGTTAGTGAGTTATAAGGGAAGCAAGTCCCCAAAGTCCATGAAACAACTCCAATCTTCCTATCACCACCACCTCCTTCATCACCCGTCTGAACATCAACCACCACTCTTTTCTCTGTGAATTCTTTTCTGGATAACCTTGTTTCTCTGGAACCAACCCCATGTCTCTACCATCTCAACGCATTCATGATCCACAACCAGAATCCCTCAAAGCCGTTCTTGCACACACGACCAGTTCTCCGGTATACTGCCACCCAAAGCTATGGTCTTCTGTGCACCTTGAAGTTTTACGTGTAAAATCCCTAGATGAGATATACCCGTTGGAGCATGTTGTTGGCAAACCCATAGATTGTGATCCAGAGGATACAACCCTTCGAACTGTGATTGAGGAGATATCAGCTCCACCCAACAAAAAAGGAGAATATCAAAGGTTTTTGTATTCACTCCGACCACTCGAAAGATACCGTGGTAAGACGTATTGGCTGGGCAGAGATGTTATTCGGTTATGCTCTGATTGGCTCTATACTCTGAGAGACGATGTCCGACATTATCCGTGGTTTCAATTCTCAGATAAGTACGATTCGATTTTGATTAAAAATGCATATAGTTCTATCGTTTAGCCCTCCACTGACTATCCGACAATGGTTTATTTTTGGTAGGAGGCGAAGCAACCCTGACAGACTTGAGTTGAGTCTCTGTTTTGCGGGCAAAGCAGTGTCGTTAAAAGGTCCTGAGTTCATGTATGACTATCCGCACTACAGCAACTTTCCGGCTTGTTTTTTCCCTGTGGCCACGCTTTTACATCCGGATTACGATTCATACTACCCTGAAAATACGCTGCCAGAATGGAGTGAAAATGTGAGAGTGAAACGTTGGAATAACAGGTCAAAAGATGCGGAGATTGTTGCTATTTTACTGGCGCTGGCCCAGCAATATGCGAAACTGCTAGATAAAAGGAGCTTTGAATGCATTGATGATCCGCGTTTGAATGTTTTCCATGTTCGTTCTCGCTTTTGCTCTCCTCTTGACTCCATGGTTTACTAAACATACATTGTCCAAAAACACTAAACTAACTAAATCGTATCATTTAGCCCTTCTTGATCACGGTGACGGGAAGCCGGGTACGTTTTATTCGAGCTCATGTGACGCTGGAATATTTGAATGCATTGGCAGACTCAACGCAGATACTCAAAGATAACTTGATTGTTGAACGGTCTGAGGCACTGGATATGCTGGTTGAATCAGATCGAACACGGTATCTTCTAGCCGTGTCCCGCCTGCTGGACGAATATTACAAGGATATCCGGCCAATATTTTCGCAGTACAAAGGCTGAATCTTGATTCGATTTGTTTCTACGTGTTTGCATAGTTCTAAGATACCCTTGGTGCGAACTACATGTGCGTTTGTATTTATTCTACGGAGTTTTATAGCGCAAAGAGAAATGGAATGGAAGATATATTTGCCTAATGGAGTTGTAGCCCTAAACCCTAAACCCTAATTTGTTGACTCCCACAGCCAAGCCAAAACCACCACCCAAATTATTAGTCAGACTGAATGCACAACCAATTCTTCGTCTTCGAACCCATTCGACCAACGCCGCCCAGCTCTTTCAGTCAACTCCAATACCCTCCTCGTTTGCGGTTCCGTCACAATTCACTCGAGATGGCGAACGAACGCTCCGGACTCATTGTCGGCTTGAACAAGGGCCATGTACGTCTGCACCACTCCCCACCCAACAACCACTGTGAAGAAAAAGACAGTCCTGCAAAGTGGGAAAATAATGGAAGGGAAGAAAAAAGAAGAAAGAAAGAAAGAAAGGGGAATGGTTAGAGAGAAAGAGAGGAGCAAAATGAGGCTAATTTCTGGGATTTTTGTGAATCTTTTTTTATAGAAAACCAATGCCATCGAGAAGCGCCCCCGCATCTCTAGAAGAAAAGGTGCCTTGTCCCGTCGCACCGCGTTCGTCCGAGAGATCGTCAAGGAAGTCTCTGGCCTCGCACCATATGAGCGTCGCGTCATTGAATTGTTGAGAAACTCCCAGGACAAGCGTGCGAGGAAGTTGGCCAAGAAGAGAGTAAGGGTCTCCTACCCGTTTTGATATGTATCGCGTTCAGCGGTTAGGTTCTTTTTTGTTTTTAAGGATGTCTCGACTTGGCCACCTGACGCTTGCGACAATTTTTCCTTTTGTTTTTTTGAATTGGGTCTTCAAAAACCGGACAGCTAGGGAATTTACTAACATTCCTTCTTCACTACTTCTAGCTCGGTACTTTCGGTCGCGCCAAGGCCAAGGTTGACGAGATGCAGAAGGTCATCGCCGAATCGAGACGGGCTGGTGGTCACTAAATTCGACTCTGCCGTGTGAGGGAACAGCTTGGAGTGGTCGTCATGTAAAGATTCCAAAGGCCTTGCGTGCACATCTTAAAAGAAAGGCAGAGTTGTTTTTACGCTACTTCTGGATCCCTTTCTGAGATGAGAGGGAAAAAAGAAAATTCATATCTCTTAACTGTGAAACAAGGCGCGAGTCACGGTGAAACTTTTTGTGGGCATCTGGTTTTGACGATGGGCCATGGGTTTCGAAAGGATTGTTTATTTTTTTTTATGTGGTTGAATCGCACCCATCCGTCGTTAAATGGAAGCTACCATTACGGAAACAAATTCAATAATGACATGATCTCCTGACAATTTTATCGGCCATTCCTTTGGATCGTCAATCGAGTTAGGTAGTGCTCAATTCCAAAACTGTTTCTGCGTCTCCGGGACCGTGAAGCAATAGAGGAAGATTGCAAGCTACGTGAATTCTTTTGGCTCTATTCATTCCAAATGACGGCAATGCTTTTCATTCCTTCCCGGACAAACTCTGCTATCCAATGTCGATTAGTTCGGTCATTTTCGTACACAATTCATGCATTCATAACGCCATAATAACTTCCCGAGTCAGCCTAGACCGAGCCATCATGTAATAGGAGAAAGAAGCAATGCAAAGATCTGCCTGGACACTCAATGTTCTATTGTATTTACCGTTTCACTTCTTTCCCGGTAATTTCAACCATTTTGGGACCCCTCCACCTCCTTTCTTGCCCCCCTTGTCACTGCTATCACCCAATTTCTTCAACCATGATCTCTTGTCTTCATGCCCCTCTACAGGAACAGCAGCGACTTCCTCAACTTTAATCTGGCTGGCTCTCTCTCTGAGTTCAGCACGGAGTAGTGGAACTCCAGCACTGCGCGCCGCCAACGCCGCGTTTTCTTTCCATAAGAAATTGACTAAGACGCGGCCATTAATCCTGAGGTCGGTAATGAGACGTGTGTTAGGTGTGTCTGGAATGATTAATTGTCCCTTCTGTGCCATAGGGTCGTGGGAGATGTTAGGGAAGAAAGAGAGAATGAATTCCTCGTTGGCAAGCGGGGTGTCAAGACAGCCTCGAACAAACGCATGGAGTGATTGAGCTGTATCTTCCCTGTTGAACTTTGAGACGACCTGGCTTTGATCTGGGAATCGAACTTTTACTTCGACTTCAGTAATTTTGGCTAGTTTCTCTTTTGCTGCGGATTCCTGGGCAGCGAGTTCAATGTCTCCAGCTAGTCGTGTATTACGACCAGCCATATTTAGTCGATGTTGGTGCGCTTTCGCGTGTTCGACAGTGGGTATGTAGTCTTCTTCGTTATGTGGCGTTTGGGCAGATATAGGCGTTGTGCTTGTGGGAGGAGCGAAGATGGTGACAGATCGAGATGATACAACTGGATGTGATGGCTCCTCCTGCGTAGGATGCGACATTTCATTAGCAGTGGCAGTGGTCTCTGTCATCGTGACCTCGGCGTTGGGGGGGGTGGATTGTGGCGTTATTTCGGGCGCAGCGTCTCCGGTCCCTGAGGAGGCTGGTGTCTCGGTGGCGGCGGGAGACTTGTCTATTGGCATTTGGTTCGCATCAATGGACTTGAAATATGCATCGATTTCATTCATGGCCTCTTCTAGTGGGCGATCAGTTGTCCGAAAGCTTAGTCTAAGGAGAGCATTTCCGTTATTTAGTCCCAGTTGAGCGAGGGTCTTCTGGAGGTCGGTGAAAGAAGAAAGCTCTTTTCCCATAAGCTGTATTACGGGAGTCTCATAAAACAGCCTTCCCGAGCTAGAAGCCGATGCCGCGGTCGGAGCTCCTCGCGCTGTAAAGTTTCTGGTCATTCCATTTCCTGCTACCCCGGATTCAAACTTGCGTAGTATGAGCCAGAGAGTGGTGTTACTTGGGAATTTATCCATCAAGCGACCGCTGGTGGCGTTTTTCGCTTCCGACTCAGGAAGTTGTAATGCGATAGAGACAATTGAAGGTGAGCGAGAGAGCTGGACAAGTTCGAGCTTGGCTCCAGAGCTAAGGCATGATAATCTAATGGAGAGGGAGAGGTCTAGCTGTTTTCGCTGATGCCTAAACCCAGGGCCGTGTCAGCAGCGAGTGCAGGTAATATACGTGAAAGGCTTACTTCAAGCCGTATTGGGTAGCATCTAGACCTAGCTTCGCACACGCTTCTCCTAAGACATCACTAAGATGTTTTGCTGGTGTGACCTTAACAGTGGCTCTTCGAGCTGTAGAGTCAATCACAACGACATGCGACGACATATCTGCAATATAGCAGCTTGTGCTGGTTCACTGATTGCTTGAGATCTGCAAGCAGTATATTGCCATGCAGCGGACGACAAGTCCGCACGAGTTGGGAGGGGCAAAGAACGAGATGGAGAGGACTGGTTCAAAGGGCAGGTTTATAATATCTGCAGCTGAGGCAAGAGTAAATAAAAAAGCGGCACAGGATCGCAGTGCTATCGGCGTTGCTGAGATGCGTCTAGTTGCGTGGAATAATTGTTGAAGGTGAAGGGCTGGAGAATAGAACAGAAGAGAATAGGCAGCCGGCTCGATCGTCATCCCCGTTCGTTTGGCTTGTTTGGGAGCTAAAGAACCAAAACGCCAACTCGAGCTTGACTTCAGAGCTTCCGCCAAAACACCTCCCCCCATCCCATCTGCCGCCTGTACTTCACTGGAGCCTTTACCAAATTCCCTCGAGATATTCCATTGATATTTTACTCTCCTCTACACTCCAATTACTCCCTTATAAGGCCGTCATCTCTAGATAATCATGGTAAGCATGTCGTCCCTTTCATTCCTAGCATTTGACAACCGCCCGCTGCTAACAGTCAGATGGTTAGGCCTCTCCATTCGACATAAGTACATAAATCCCTCCACCTCTCTCCTCACCTCAATCCACATCGCTAATAGTTACAATTTCCCAGATGGCGGAGCTTGCGTTGCCATGGTTGGCAAGGACTGCGTCGCTATAGCTTGCGACCTTCGTCTAGGCATGCAAGCCCTCACCGTGTCAAACAACTTCCCCAAAATCTTCAACTACGCGCCCTCCACATATCTCGGCCTCACCGGCCTTGCCACGGACGTCGCCTCCGTCTCGGACTTGCTCCGTTACAAAGTCAATCTCTACCGTCTACGCGAGGAACGACAGATCTCACCCCAAACCCTTGCGAACCTAGTCTCGTCGAGTCTGTATGAGAAGCGGTTCGGCCCATGGTTTGTTAGCCCCGTGTTGGCTGGTATCAATCATACGACGGGCAAGCCGTTTATCTGCGGGTTTGATAGTATTGGCTGTATTGATTTTGCAAAGGATTTTATTGTCAGCGGCACGGCGAGCGACCAGTTGTTTGGGATGTGCGAAGGACTGTGGGAGCCTGATTTGGTATGTTCTATCTCTTTTTCTCTTGTTTATTTCCTAGCCTTGGTTTTACGCTCACAATCGCAAATAGGGTCCTGAAGATCTGTTCGAGACCATCTCTCAAGCTCTTCTAAACGCCCTGGATCGTGATGCTCTCTCGGGCTGGGGTGCGCATGTATACATCATAGAGAAAGACAAGGTTACAAAGCGGTTGCTCAAGGGACGACAGGATTAGACAAGGAGTCGATTATGGGTAGTTCGGTCTCGCGTTTAGATTTACAGTTAACTTTTTTGCTGGCGTCAGTGTTTTTCGGACTACTTAAGATCAATCCATGATTTTTGAATGCACTGAATCGTCAAGACACTCTTCCGTATGCGGTTTGTACACCGGGAATCAAAGCCAGCACCTTTTTTAAATGTTTCGCGCTGCCAAACCTGTCCGTCATTTGCTAGGCCCCTACATAGGTTGCGCGATCTCAACTAAAAACTACTTTAACCTTTCAGACCGACGAACAAATCAACATCACCCCATCAAGTGCTTCATCCCAACTTTCCATCAAGGAGCCGCAGAATAGCTCCAAGGGTGCTGTATCAATCATCCCCTCAATCTCCGTTGCTAAGCCTTCCGCATTTCTCCCTGGCCCCATAGTCACTATAGAAACTAATTGTCCTAACATTCCAGATTCGGCAATCCGACCCTTCAAAATACGCGCGTTCGTTTTAATAACGTCAGCAAGCCTCTTGGTAGATGATCTAATGGCTTCAAGCTTTTCTTTCGGAATAGCACCGCTCGACTTTGATTTTGATTTTGCTTGCATTTGGGAGTTAATAAAGAGGGAGATTGCTTTTAGGGTCTCCAGGAGGGAGATGTTCGAATGGAGGTAGAGCCATGATGGAGCGGGCGACGATTGAGACGGAGTATTCGGTGTTAGATTAATTGTGCCCTTAATCTCGGACAGATTAGATAAAGACAAGGATGATATTTTGTCGTTGAGCCAGGATTCGATTTGAGAGCTAATTGTTTCGATAGAACCCGAACTCGATCTCGGTTCCGATGCTGTTGGCTTTTGGTTTAATGCTGAGATTAATTTGGCCATGAGATGGTGAATTCTGATATTCTCGACCTCTGCGGCTGTAAGTTCGGAATCTGGGAGATCTAAGTCCATGCTAGCAAGGTCATTGATTTGACCCAGGAGCTTCTCTCTTAGGGACGGATCAGTGTATAGATAGTTGAGCAATGCATCTGCCACAGCCATAGCTTTGACGGCTCGCTCCTAAAACTCAGTTAGTGTCGGTAGTGAGTACGCCAAGCGCTGTTGAGGCTTACTTTAGGCATAGGTCCAAGACGAACATGCTCTTCAAATGTCGGGGTACCAGGGCGTTCGCAATTCATAAACCCATCAGAAGTACGTTTATCAACGACAGGTTCCGTACCAAACACTATCATGACCTTAGCAACAAGCGATTGCATTTTGCCACAACAAATTGCAACGTACCAAGTTGATCATACTGCTTCACAGATGGACCTCCTATTAGTCGCTGGATTTTCCGTACTTCCAATGCCCACAACTTCCTGCAGACGCTATATTTCAAGTTGTTCTGCAAATCAATGCTTCCTTCAACATTCACATAACTGCCACTGTCGAGTCCGGCACCGCGAGCATATGTTGTGGAACCCACTGCATTTCGGTAGAAAATCAATGCTTGTCTTAGTGCAGTCTGAGGATCAAAATCCTTCCTCTCTAAACCAGCAAAAGGGGGTGCTGATTGAGGGTGTATAGTAGAAATACGAGTAAACAGGTTGTGAGAAACGGTTTCGTATTGAACTTGTTTCACGGAAAGTTGAGCAAAAGTCTTGAGCGCCAGCGAGCCCGCACCTAAAAGTAGATATACGCGTACTAGCAGAAGGAGACCTTCATAGTTGTGAGGGGATTTCAGAAGTAAGTGCTCAAGTATCCCCGCAGCCTGAATCAAAATTGCGGTCGGATACAGGTTGGAGTCCCGGGCATGGCCATGAACTCGCATTAAACTCATAGCTGCTAGCAGACAGAAACTATCACTTGGTTGGGTTTCAATTGTCGAAGGAGATTCTTCAGCAGGATTTGCCTGACTACTGGTTCTGTATAGGCGAAGACAACGGCGCGCGAAATCTTCCGCCTGCTCAGTTGAATCAACTGATAATTGGAAGCAGTACTCAAGTTTCAGAGTATTGATAGCAGGGACACACTTGAATGAATCGTCCACCTATTACGGTTAGTGTTTATACCATGACAATTCGAGCAAGATGATTCGTACTTTGATGTCATCATTATTCACAGTCTCCATACTTGTAGTCTGTTTTGCATGCGAAAAGAACTCGTTCCTGAGTGTTTCATCCAATGTTATCAAATAACTTCGCAAGTCACGAAAGCAATATAGCTTGGCTTTGTTATTTTCAAAGTAGGATTTGCATCCAGTCAGTAGATCCGCCGGCAATAATCGCTTGTTCACAGTAACTTCGCGAGAGACGAGGTCTAGACGAGCGAGTTGCGCATTGCGTGATTTCGGCTGCTTCGCAATATAATCATTGATAAACTCTTCTATTTCTTTGGAGATCCTTCAGCTTGTTAGATTGGTTGTACGATTTTTGGGATACAATGACTGCTCACTTTTCTGTATTGAGGTTTTCTGTCGCGGTAAGCAGGAGACTCCAGACTTGCCAGTCATCCTTCTCTTCATTACTCGCCACGGAGTTTCTTCCATCGGCCAATTCGCCGGGTGGACTAAGAAGCTCTTTCGCAAAGGACAAGCCTTGCTCCCATAGCCCTGCCTTCTCAAGGGTAGCTAACTTAGTCGTCACAAACGACCAATCGTTCTGCGCGATGCGGGAGTTGATACCCAAATGCTGGCAATTTAGTAGGTTGACGATATCACCATATCGTCCTTGCTGATTGTATATTCTAATGAGCAGGAATAGCTCTTCGGCGGTTTGGATCGCTCTACCTGGGCTCAGTAACTCTTTCTGCATATGTTAAGAACTATTGTCAAATTGTGGGGAGACGGGCCGGGAACAAAGTCCGAAGTCCTACATCTTGAGGAGAAACGGAGAAGGTTGTACATACCGGGTCCGTGGGCACACTGTCAGCAGCTTTGGAAATCATTCTATACGCTAGAGTGCCAAAAAGGGTTTTATCTGGCTGTGAGCTGCTAGAATCGACAGCGATGAGATAGCACATGAATATGGCCCAGAAATAGTATTTCCTTGTTTTAGGGAAGTTGACTTGTAGGTTCATCGCGGCCTAAGGGCACGGGCAGCAAGTTAGCCCATTCCAAATCCTCGCTGAAAGACAGCATAAGAACAAAAATGTCCTCTTGGATCCTCAAACCTTCTGAGCAGTCTTCCAGTCCCCCGCTTCTGATGCAAGAGTAAACCACCTCAGTTGAATATCCTCGTTCTGAGGTTCAGCCTTGGCAGCTTTCTGCCATAGAGCGCGTAAGGTCTCAGAATGTTCTTCAAAATTGACGAGGGTATTCTGCAGCATGTCCAATGCATCAATGTCCGTAATCACAGGCGTCGAGTTGCATAGTTCGAGGGTCTCTGCGACTCCGCGCTGTCGATGGACGTCATCCGGATAGTGGAAGAGGATATTGGCTTTCCATGCCTATTGGGGATTTTCTCACAATCTTAGTTAGCAAATCGCTTTGGACATACACTCGACGGATGCAAAAGAGATACTTTTTTCTTTCCTGAAAAAAAAAAAAAAAAAAAAAAAAAAAAAAAAAAAAAAAAAAAAAAAAAAAAAAAAAAAAAAAAAAAAAAAAAAAAAAAAGAAAACAGACCGACCTTGAGAAACGGGGTATTCTCTCCCTTCTTCAGCCTCTTCTCACACAGCTGCAACGCCTGCTTCAAGTTACCTGCTTCAACGGCATCTTGAATCTGCTTGTTCCGGCGCTCAATCACTGCGGCCGTAGACATTGTAAATGTGAGAGCAAGAAGCGGCTGGTCGCTATGCGACAGCAGATATTGACGTGGGGGGCTGTGAGAGAAGTGTGAGCTTACGAGGTCTGGTTGGGCAAATTTGAGGTTTTGACTTCGGGTGGTGGGCGGGAGGACCTGGTCAACGCCGAACAACTCAATTGTAGATCTAAAACGCCTGTTCGTCTACTACGTCGGTTGCGCCTTAATCTCTGTTTCATTTTATAAAGAGCGCCTCGATGGGCAGCAATACTGTTTATCCGATGAACCTAGTACATGACGTCCCAGTTGTGTTAATGCTGCTACCACTACTCAAGCTCGACGAAGCATCTCTGGAGCATCTCCATCATTGAATACGAAAAAAACGCTCAATTGTAGTTAAGCACATAATTAAGTGATTCGCCTTTCCTGTAGATGCGACCTCCTAAACGCCAGTAACCGGCTCATCATGAGCTTTAAGATCTCCTCAGATGGGAGCCATGAACTTCCTATCATACAACAACTTGGCAATTTAGAGCATTGCGGAAAAGGAGCCACGTGAGTTCCAATGGATGTGGCGCATCTGGGACTGGGGGTGAGCGGTTTGATACCAGAACAGATGTCCTCGTCAGCGTTTTGCTTCTTTCCTTTGAGTCATCTATCACTAAGTTAGCTTTGGTGCCAGGCCAAGTATACTGATCAATGCCTTAAGAGCCGAGACCAGCTGGCCAGATACACGGGACATTTAGAGAATCTCCTGCTTTTAATGACCTACGAACGGCCGGTTGAAAAGGCAATTCGCTAGAGAGTCTGAAATAAACTCTGTCAGGGACAAGAAGAACTTACCCATGCCTTTTTGCAGTCACGATACGCTCTTATAACACGAGAGTCAGTAGAGTGGTTTGGAAAAGGGAACCGAACACCTTAAAGCGGATATTTGAAGCAATCCCCTGGATAGGGGCTTCGGAAGGTTCTTTTCCCGCGATAGGGCAAAGAAATGCATCCGACGCGCAATTCAATAAGAAAAATAAATTTGAAGCAACTTACTGGAAGTAGTCTGTACACATATCTCTGTCTCCGCCATTGCGCCTCATGCACTTGATACTGCGGTCGGCAAACTCCTGGCAAGGATCGAAGAACTCGCTGGCGGATTTGCTATGTCACTGATTAGCTGAAAGAAGACCGAGGAAGCATCAAAAAACAGCAATATAAAAAAAAAGGATGCAACCGATGCCACACTGAACAGTATGCGTAGGTCAAGAGAGAAGCGCAAGGCGAACTGCGCATCCTTACTTTTTGAATTTCTTCTCGGCCTTCCCCCAGTATTCATGCGATTCTCCTTCCTGGGCCTGAGAGGCCCCTGCTTGAGTAGACATTATCGGTCCTAAGATCTAAAAGGCCAGGCCTTCTTTCTTCTCTTCCAGAGAAAATCGCGATGCTTGGGTGAGGTTTTCGGCCCCCGAGATTTTGCTGTCGGAAACCAGCGAACTAACCCGATTTGGAATTCAGTTTCAAGGTACCAAATTCTCTCCGCCATAACATCGAAAATTACTACACATAATTGATCCGCTGTGAAGTCCTTATTCCCATCAGAATCTAGGAGAAACAAAGATTGCCTTGCAAGCTACTCGTGTAGGCCAGGAAGGGATCCTGTGTGCGTATGTACGGGTCGGCCAGCGCTATTGCCATACATTTGACGGCAACGAATTTCCACACTTGAATCTAAACCGGACCGAGTGGACCGAACAGGCCAACAAATATGCAAAAGGAGTCTAATATGATGCGATTGAAAGCCACAATTTTACTAAAACCTAGCATGCGCTCTTTCATGGCAGCTTGGCTTGAAAGTAATGCTCAGTGGAAGTGACTATGAAGCACCAAGTCGTTTGATCGCATATAGCAAACAGGAAAGCTGGGCCCTTTGAGAGTTTTGAGAGAATAAAGGATACCAGGATGAAACAGTGGCCAAGTTTTTGAAGTGACACTAGAACCTCCAAGACCTACAACATGCTTTATTACAACTGCCTATATTGACTAAAGTTATGCAGCGCACTATATGATGATGATTGATCCCTTCTATTATTCGTCAGGTGTTGTAGTCCTCTCAGATGTCGCTAGATCGGACAGCCATCCTTCGAGGGAATTAATTAACTGTGATCCCGCCCTGGACCATTGTAACAAGTGGATTATAGGACCAAATAAAGTAATAGAGTTCTTGATAATTAGACGGGTGGACAGCCTTTAAATAGGCTGGTCGGCGAGGGCAATAGTTAACAGGCAGAGGGTAATTTGACACCGTTTCGTTCCTGGAGGGCAAATTTTGAACAAATTAGCACTTCTCCAACGCGAAGTGTTCGTTAGAATTCAGAGTCTCTCAAGGTTTTCAAGGAATTGCGCGATAGAAACGTGGTACGGGGCACCGTGAAGGGCGATAAAAAGGCGAAGGACTGCTTGATGGCATATTTGACCCCGCAACTCCTATCGCCTAACTCGCGCACCATCCCAGCAAACGTCACACAAAGGTCTCAAACTAGATGCTCTTATGTTTTGGTAGATGGAGCTCTACATCGGGACGATTCTCCCTGAGTACCGATGTAATTAGGCAGGTGGGCACTGGCTTATAGTCCGGATTCTAGGCCTCAACATCTCTTCAAGTCAAGCGACGAGCCGTCCAATTTTAGACAAGCGACTTCAAAAGTTTCAAACTCGTAAAAAGAAGCAGAAAATGCGAATGGGCTCACCGATCTGTCTTCAAAAGTCAAATAACATCATGTCGACAACCTGCATAATCGTCACGGCGAACTTTCGACAAACTTCCGCTTGTGAGCATCTGGACCAGGTTCTGGCGAAGCTTAAACCAGGCTGCAACCAACCACCGACAGGCCACATCAACCCTCATCCAAATCAAGTCAAAAATTCCATGTCCTGGTTGTGTTCAATATTACCTCCAATATATCTGGATCATCGTCATAGCTGCCATCCATGTTGTCACTCCACAATCTTCGCTCCCCCCATTCCAACATGACTCGATTTGTAACTCCACGTTGACTTTTCTTTTGTTTTCCTGCTCGCGGTCAAACAACCCGACGCGCCAAGCTCATTGGACGATCCCTCGTGGAGTCGGAATCCAGAACGAATGCCATGGTACCCCCCGTAAATAAGCTTATGGAGGGAAAACACAAAAACACGCTTGAAATCAAACAGTTGTATTACAGCCGTAATACAACAACGCATATGCAGGATGAAAGCCTGCTAGGATCCCGCTCCGCTCGATCGTAATTCGCCTGCACTGGGGCGATATCCTCACTTTTTTTTTTTCGAACTGTTTTCCCGTTCCGACCAATATCCAGCTTGTGGCCATTCAAGCTAGAGTCACGCGCTCGAAATGATAATGGAAAAGCAGTGGGCGTTGTCGTCCCTCCTGGATTGTCCATCCAACACATGGCACCTGGACAGTGGCGATCAAGGCCTGGACCGTCCCAACTGCTAACTGGGTTCGAACAAGAACATCAGAGGCCAAACCCAAATTAGAAACAATTTCCTTGGAAGCGACATTCGATCACTAGAATGCGCGGGATAGAAAAGCTGATGGTTATGTTTCACAATTCGATAGTCCGTATCCTTGCTTGTCGTCTCCTGCCCGGTACATATGTATGCGCCCACCCAAGAGTTCGTCGGGCGCCAGTAGACACCAAAAACATGAAATTGGTGGTTTGTGTGCCGTAAGCATTCCTGTGCGTAGAACCCAAAGGATTAAAAACAGCGGACTCCATTACGTGTCGCCTGGAGCGGAAGAACTCCACCGTTCCGTCATGGTGGCTGTCCGGCCATCCATTGTTGGCCATATGATTTCAAAATTGGATCCATGGCTGCTTCCAAGGTTCCGAAAATACTCCCAAGACAATCACCATGCAGGTAAGCAAAATCCGACGCCATGTAGGAATGACCTCCGCATCGTCCAAACAAGGAGAGTCGGTTAATATAAATAGGTCGTTCGAGTCCAGATGGAATCCGGTATCGAATTTTGATCATGATATTTGCGTGACCCGTGACTTGGAACAATTGTTGTACTTTTTTGCAAAACATAATCGTTAGCCATTCTTTTGTGCCGTTTTTGGCCCTGCCGTATTTTCACACCCGTCCACACCCAGCAAACATAACTCTTGAGGGTGAGTGTCAAGACCAAGTCGACATTCAATATGAGGCCGATATCAACACAACTTCTTTTGTTATCTGATGATAGCGACCATACCGAATTATCATCTTCTCTTTCTCTTTTTCAATCGGTTGACGATGATATTGTTAAATGAAACCTCAAGATTCCATCCATCGCGTAACTGGGACATACTCACAAAATTAGAAAGATGGCAGCTGCAGATACCATCGCCCCCGCCCTCCCCGTTGCCTTTCCCACCCATCTACCGTCGCCCTCCTTCAAACCTCAGAATGGTAAGATAAAACCAACTCTTAATGCTGGGGACGCTTCAGAGCAAAATGGCAGCATCCAGTTTGACGCAAGCAGACATATCAACTTCACCCCACCTTCCAAGGTGCATACCATGAAAGAACTGGGGTATAGCGACGAAGTTGGGGTGTCGCCGGTCGGCGTCTCTGAACCATTCCCGTTGTTCTCGACGGAGGCTATAAAACAAATGCGCAAGGAAGTTTTGAGCGAGAACGTATGGAGCCACTACAAGTTCTCGAGTAATATCGCGCAGTGCCAGTTGCGAGGATTCGCTCCAGAGTAAGAAAGCTCCGATCCATAGCTTTATAGAGTATTGACACTCGCAGGTATGCTCCGTTCGTGTACGACGCTTGGAAAAGCCCTGAAACGTTGGCTATAGTCTCCAAAATTGCTGGAATCGACCTCGTCCCAGTCATGGACTGGGAGATTGGGCATATCAACATCTCTGTCCAATCGGAGGAGCAAAAGAACAAAGCCCTTGCGGACGCAGCAAAGAAGGCGGAAGAAGGAGAAAATGAGGAAATGCCGATTGTTGATTGGCATACGGACAGTTACCCCTTTGTTTGCGTGCTCATGTTAAGCGACTGCGCCAGTATGGTTGGAGGAGAAACCGCTCTCCGTAAAGGAGATCGTAGTATCCTGAAAGTTAGGGGTCCGCAAATGGTGAGCTAATAATTGAAAGAAACGTAGCGTCTGAATTACCGTGCCCAGACTAATTGAACAATTATAGGGCTGTGCTGTGGTGCTTCAAGGACGGTATATTGAGCATGTTGCTTTACGTGCTCTCGGCTCTACCGAACGCATCACTATGGTGACGTCTTTCCGGCCCCGTTCACCAGTGTTGCCGGATGATACAGTGCTCACCACAGTGCGTGCCGTGTCTGATTTGCAAGAGCTTTACTTTCAGTTTAGCGAATACAGACTCGAAATGCTTGAGGAAAGGATTCGCAAGAAGCTAAAAGAGATACGGGATAAGAAACGAGCGCGCAAACCTTTTGTTACACGCGATGTGAAGGAATTTTTGCAGACACAAGAGCGATTCTTGGCTCACATGAACAAAGAGATGGTGGATGAAGATAAGGTCACGAGGGGCTTCACTGACGATAGTCATTTGCTCTCAGAGGACCTTAAGGAGCGCTCAAGGAAACGTCCGCGTACTACAGTCGAATAGGAAACCGCAGTCAGCTGCATAGGATGTATGGCGAATTGGATATAATAGCGTAGGGGAGAAGAAAATTGCTGATAAAAATTCTCCGCTGCCTTGGTCCATTGTGCTTTGCTGAGTGCTTTGCTGAGTGCTTTGCTGAGTGCTTTGCTGAGTGCTTTCGCTTTGTGCAGTCATTGCTGATATTATTGTGGGTTGGTGCATGGGATATAATGTATTTAGCAGTTGTCACTTTTGGAATCACGGTTTTCGTTGTTGCTTTGGGCAGCAGCCTTCATAATGCATATCGCTTCCGGGTTTTAAGAGAGAATGCGAATCTTTCGAGACAAATCGTATACGGCATATTACCATTGTTGCCTAATGGAGGGTAGCTGATACGAATGATGCCGATCAAATGTAAGCTGCATGGGGGTTGGCGAGATTGTTTGTCAGATGTTTGCAAATCCATCGTGACAGAGTACTGGAGAGACAACTTAGTGATCGCACGTAGATAAGAGAGCAAAAAAATTCCAAAAGGATTTCAATTCTGCGTTGCAACATTAAATAGGTAGATACTCGACATGTTCAGCCAGTGTCATGCGTTTTGTCTCAGACCGAGAGTTTATATGCCTCTCCCTCAAAGGGCCCGTTGAATGAGCTTATGATCTCAGACACAAAAGTACCAAACAGGGAGACCATATTCATTGCCATGGGCTGGCAACCTGCAATTCATCGATTCTATTCCGGAAAATGTACGGAAGGATCGAAAGAACTAGAGGAAGTAGCATCAGCAAGCTTCATGGGCAAAATAAAAGGAAACGACCCTACTTGAAACCTCACCCAGCGAGGAAAGCCATCTGTAGCCTGCAGTCGACCTCCGCGAATATCAGGACAACGAAACGAGAGTTGAAGAGAGATGAAGAAGAAAGCGAGAAGGGAAGAAGGGAAGAAGGGGAGAAGGGGGGGGGTTGTCCAAGTAATAAATGGAACCGCAGTTTCCCAGGTCGTGTAAACCACGCTAGACTAAAGTCGGCAAGGTGCCATCTCGGATTCTTAGTCCAAAAGCGGTTAGACTGCCTCGTTGTGGTGCGTAATTTTGGCGGTAACGGCTGGTCTGTGCGGGAAAATTACCACCTGGTGTTACAGCATAATTACAATGACCTCATTCTTGAAGCGTGATCATCAAAACAACTTTCTTCAGGGAATTCAAAGGAGAAACGAACGTCTTTGGTGACAGCTTTTGCCAGGAATTCAAAGAGTCGGTTGAAACACACGCATGCACATTCTCTGATGCGGGTTATGCCACCCTCGCACCATCTGGTGAGCGGACCACACTTGGTGGCCCTGCAAGGGTGCCCTGTTTGGGGTGAGGTAGGGATCACAAGGGCTGCCAAGGCGGCTGCTAACCTACTAATGATCAACTAACTACGGAGGAGTTAATTCCATCACAGTTTTGGAAGTTGAGTAACGAGCAACCATAGCTATACGGAGTACTACCAGGAGGATTTACTGGTGTTTCTTGACATCACTATTGCTTTGACGGTTCGAAGATCACAATCGAACCGTCATGGTGAAAACTGATTCCGCTAATCTGCCGACCTTGCCCTTGGAATAGTTATGAGCGCGAGATGCCGCACGTTCCTTCTGTGCTCATTTAAAAGATTTGGTCTGAAATCCATTCAGTCTGGCCGAATTCCACTGCTTTTCTCGAGACACGCAACATGCGTGAGTACTAGTAGCAGTGCTCTGCAAGCATTAATGTCAGAGAATGTGTCCCCAGAATGCAAGTTTCACTCCAAGTTTGGATTAACAACTTCTGACAATTGTCGTATAGCACTGTTTGCCTACACCGCTGGCCGGTGGCTACACCTCGACAAACCGCAGCGCGACGCGCGGTACATCAAATTTAATTTCAATCGCCTGTGTAAAAAGTACTTTCACTCTGCCCCTCTGCTACCTCTGTTGAAAGTTGCCAGAAGCTGGAGGTGAGTTTAGTAAAGTAGTTATCATCAAAACCGACGACGATAGATGTGTCGTCGCCAAGTTTCCCAGATCCGTTGTTGGGCCAGCAAGATATGTGACGAACTCTTGAAGTTGCAACGATTACTTATTGTAGGAGGAATTCATAATAATGGCAAGAAATCCAGTACTAACTTGTGCATGGGAGTGCAATGCAACACCAAAATACCAATCCCGGCTATTCTGGACTGGAGTGATGGCCCAACCAACCCCATTGGCTCAGTATACATCATCATGGAGCATGCCGTTCTGTACAAGTATTCTACCAATATCTGAACTTGACTTTCCGGCATACGGGAGCCTTTACTTTGCTGTTGCACCATTTCTTGACGTTGGATACAAGCAAAAGTTAGATAATGATCCCAAGTACTGAATTGGGCCGAATTGCAGAGGTAGTACTTACTGGGATTGCAACGTCGGTGATGAACCAAGATACTACGCATTCAAGGGGCCGAACCGAGGACCATGTATGTTGATATTCTTTCATCTATGTGCTTCACTCGTTAACTTTGATTCTCTAGGGCATGACATATATTCATACGCCTCTACCTTAATCGATTCCGGCCTTGTGAGATTGCCACAAGCTAGCCATCCCGTTCTTTGTCAGCCGCAAGCATCTTACCAAGGCTTCGTGGATAGACATCTGGAGCTGCTAAAAGTGAGCCAGGCTGTCTTTCCCAGGCTGATACAACATCCTGAGATCTAATCTAATGCAACACCAACCCTATTCCACCCAGATCTACACAAGAGGAACATTTTTATCTCCAAAGACGATTCTATCATTGTGACTGGGATTATAGATTGGCAATGCGACAGTGTAGAGCCATCATTCTACTATACGGATGATGTGCCTGACTTCGCCAAGGTTCCTCCTGAGGGGACATCAGAATCTGCCGAGGAAAATCTTTGTCGCCAAGCATATGAAGTAGGCTAGGCTCTTCTAGCTCCGCGTATTGAAGAAGCCAGGAAAATTGATGAAACACTCGTCCAGCCGTTCCGCTATTGCCATCGGACGTGGCGGGATGGGTTTGTACCTTTCACCCACGAACTGATACAGCTGAAAGGCGCGTGGGAAAAGCTTGGCTTTAAGAAAGACTGTCCCATCCCTGCCTCGGGTCCGGAGGAGACGGGCTTCTACAAGGAACAGCTTGGTATTTACAATGGGATGCTGGAATTCAGGCAGGATATGGTTGAGACCCTCGGAGTGGAGGGCGATGGCTGGGTGTCTATGGATCGCTGGGAGGGAGTGAAAAAAGCTCATCAATATCTCTATGAGACTATTATGGGAGGTATGGAGAATGATAAGGATCGCGAGGAACTGAGGACAATGTGGCCGTTTGATCAATGTCGAGCTCGAAAAGAACAGGACAATTCTGGTCGGTAGTGAATTTCCTCAATGCTTTGAGCACCTTTGCACCCGCCCTAGGCTTAGAGATTATGTTATCAAGTAGGATAGGCGGGTGGTTCTTAGGTAGAGGGTTACAAGATTCATGAAAAGCGCACGAGAGTTATCCCACGTTATCGATGCTATCCTCCTCCAAATTTCGCTATGTATGTACATACATACGTACAATAAAGGTGAGTGAGAATCGAGTGAGAACACGCAGGTATCTATTTCAGCATGAAACATATCGATTGAACTGGATGCTGGAATTTCCAGGTTATTAACAATAACAGCTCCCAGAACAACGAAGCACTCCTTGTTTTTTAGTAGCTCTCAAAAACACATTGCCACACTCAGATGGTGTAACCGCAAACTCAGCTTGACCGTGTCCGACTGCCATCGTTTGCTTGTAATTAGCCGATCTAAGGCCGCGGTCAGATTCCTTCGCGGGTTATCGTCTCCAGGAGGGACAATGCTAGCCTGGTTTGGGGACTTTAGCGATAACTAATGATCCATCCATGTCAAAATCACGCATGTCACTGACAGTTAACTTAACGATGGTTACTAGTTAGGTTGACCCGGCAACAATTTATTTGCCGTACCAAGAACTGAAAAAGGATCTGATATTCCCAATACGCCATGGGACGTAGGAAATGGCACCAGTGCTCCATTGGGCTTTAGTCATGTCAAACTTACTGGCGCTGTTGACCTCCAAAGTTATCCAAAAGGCCTATCCAGTATAAATTGCCAGGACCCCCTTACATCCCGAAAACGCGTCGAGAAACCGAGTTGGAACAAAGATATTGTCGTCTTCCAGCAGGAATTCGCATTTCTTTCCTTTTCAGGACAATTCGGGACTAGTTCTCGAGGAATCTTCAATGATTCCATATCTTCTATAACTTTTGATGCGACTATATCTATATACATGTGGGTAGATGCTATATATAAAGGACAATAAGTCGCAAACTTCCTAGGTCATTTCGTTATTGCTACGCTAGCTGTCCTGTCATTTGGCCTCGCAAAAAGTCCAGCAAGACACAGGCGTGGAACTAATTTATATTTAAGAACCACGTACTCGCCTTATCATCGTGCCATATCACTTCGGCTTGAAGGAGCGAATTTTAGCCTCGTTGTGGGTTAAACATGGTGATTCGGGACGTTGACATCTCTTGAGAACTCATCCTGCACCTCATATTCAACACAAACATCGTCTGTTCGTCTAATCCCCTGTCTCGGCTCGCGTGTCGGCAGTATGCTCTCCTCGCTCACCGCATCGGTAATTGATATACTATTCTTCTTGGAATTGAACCGTTTACCTCGTTGTGACGAAGATGCCAGGTGTCCGCTGCCGCCTTGACCGTAGCGACGGTAATAGCGATCGCTGCTCCGTCGTGAGCTTTTTATTGTACCACCTAGGCGCTCGATAAGCGGTTTGAGAGTTGGGATGCACGACGCTATGACGACAACATTTGCTTCGATACTATCATCGGATGATCAGCGCCTGAAATGCGACGGAGCAAGGCTTCTTACTTTGTCCAGACCACCAGCTCAGCAGTGCCATCTAAAAAATCTTAGCTTCATACTTATTATGATTAAAACACGAAACGGGAACATATGGTGGTAATTCCATACATGTGTAGTTAGAATGGTCGGCGAGCCCCTTAAGCTGTGTACACTTAATAATGGCCATGGCAGACGCACTATTGGCATTAGCCCTCGGAGGAAGCCAGGAAAGAGTTTGAAAACTTACATAGATCCAAGGCCCAAAGCGGCGCTCAAGGCGAGTTTCTTCCGAGTTGACATCTGAAGTTTCCACAATACTGTTGTCGGGTAGATGGACAAATATAAATCGACAAATGCGGATAAGGCTGTAAGGTTAGGCGGATCAGATAGATTCCTCTGACTGTATTGAAAGGAGAATGACGTACATACCTCCTGTGAAAATGGCGTAATTAATGAGGATCCAGGTGTCCCTGCATTTGGCACCCATTCTTATCTTCCATAACCCCTGCGGAGGGGAGCACATGGTAAATAAAACCAGGATACATACAATGGAAACCACAGTCACCAGCCCCGTTAAGCCCCAGAGGAAATATCGTTGGAGACGGCTGGGATTTAAAATTCTCTTCAACATGGCTGCAACCGCGAGCTTTGGGATAGTGAAGGAGAGAATACCAAATATAAAGCTAATCGTATTTAGCATGATAGCAGTCTCGATATGGTCGATATCAAGCGTGCTTTGCTGCTTGCCATATCCAACCACCACATTGGCATGCGTGATGGCGACATAAGCTACGCCCATAGCCTATACACCGCCGGTTAGGCACGATTTTGAGATATAAGGGGTAGGCACATGGAAACTCACTATTCCTACTATGATCAGCCAGTCGTCCAGGCCTAGGTTCCGCACAATATTTGCTCTGATGTAAATCCTCGCAACGACAATAAATGTAGTGACAATGGTCAAGGGCCACATCACCGCCAGCAGCATTGGCCCTTTATCGGCCTTCTCATTCCATCTTTTCAAGGCCATCTTCCGCGCTCCGTTGTTTAGAATCAATATGGCTTTTCCAAGGCCGAAGATGATATGCCAAAGAAGAGGATCTTGCGGAACCATATATAAGTTGAGAAGTCGATCTCACTTTGAAGAACGTCGATCGCATGTGGATAAGCGGCTCTCTCTTGGTCGAAGACCACGGTGGCAGCCGAAATGGGAGACCAACGAGTGCATAACAACTGAGGTTCTACAACTCTTGATCCATACAACGTGAATAATGCCCGAAGCTGGAAATCGATGGAGGGTGGCGTTTTCCTCCCATACCATTCAAATTTGCTTGCCAGGCAAGGATATCAATCAGGACCCAGCGAGACGGCACGGAGTGGAGTTCGATACGAAGTTCTTTTGGTAGAAACACAAATGGTCACAACAAACAGGGGCTTAGAAACAAGATACGGATGTTTGGGAATCATTAAACCAACTATGGGGCCTTTAATGCCTCGGCGGTTCCTCTCACTTGCAATGTTTTTCCACGGAGTAATTGTTTCCACATATATTGGAGATAGTTATGGGCAACTCTCGACAGCCCTCGGTGATGAAGGCAGTGGAAGACAGCCTTCATGAATGGGCTCCTAAAATATAAGAAGCTGTGGCATCATAGGGAACTTGTACGGTGGTTTCGGAATATTGGAAAAGAAGACAAGCAGGGAGTCCGGGAGCTCCACATCGAGTGCCGTTAGGGGTTCCAGGGGAGCGGGAAACCGCCCCGCGCCGTTGAGAAGTGAAGCTCCCCGATTGGTACGGACAGGTCGGCTCCCTTCTTAGCGCGCTTTGTGGGGTATCTGGCTCCATTTCTTGAGGAATCTCGGGCAGAGGCAGATTCAAGAGCGCTGACGAATGAAGACACGCTTCTGGTCAAAGCCATCTTACTTAATCTATTTCATGCCCGGCAGATATGACATGACTTGTTGCTTCGGTGCATTTTTAAGTTTTTATCACTCATGACGGTGAGTGAGAAAATACTAAATGCGATGTGTGGTATCCCAGGACTTGGCGCTGCCGATGATCCCAAGCGGCGAAGTCAAGGGTTTTGTGAGTTTGTTAAGCGATATGAGTGAGGAGATGTTGGTGAGCGAATTGTTCCTCTGCTGCTGGGGTGCTCGTTCTTGTAATTTCGTAGCTTGTGCTTCCCCCACTTTAAGCGTCCATTTTATAGTTATGTAAAACTGATATTGTGCCTGGTATGGACTCCTTTGTTGTTACTAAATTCCTTCATCAAGGAAGCTGGCCCGCGCTGGGGGGGCGCAATGAACTCTGCTAATTTATCAGAGCTTTCTCCAAGTCTTGTGTTTATCTATTCTCACTTGGTTCCTTCGGGATTTTTTCTCCTTTTTTTTCCTTTTTGGAGTCCCTCTACGGAGTAAACACTGGGGACACGGGACATGCGTCGTCGTCGGTCCCACTCTTGGGCCGCCTCAATGCGTGCTAAACATCCGTGTTGCTTCCTCGGCGAATGAGTGACAACGGCGGAAGAGTATTAATAACGAAGGATTCCCTGCAAAAAATTTAACATCTTAGAAAGCGAGTCCATCTGAGTCAAAAATTCTCTTTCAAGTGTCAATCTGCTTCTTCGGCCAGAATTCAGAAGACAAAGCACCATGGGAGAGCCAAGCAGAGATGATGTCTTTAAGCGGAATGGAGTGACAATGGTAGACGAACCGCATGAGGACATCGCCATATTGCCCACTGCAGGTGAAGATGTTCCACGACTGCTCGATGAAGTTGCCGCTCTGGGGAAAGAATACAGTGATGAGCCTCGCAGCCGTATGAAGCTCTTAGAGACCACTCGCGCATTAGTATACGCCCTCGAGACACCACGAGAAGCTATGATAAGGTATTGTTGGGCACAGGTAAGAGTGTAGGAGTTGAGACGCTACCTATTCTTTCGAGAGCGACTGTTGATATAGTATTCCAAATTACTAGTCTAGTATTTTTGGGACGATCGAAACGGGGATTGACATGCGCCTTTTCAAGGCCTTGTCCGAAGATAATAAGCCTAAGTCCGTTCCTGAGCTTGCGGACGCAACGAATTCGGACCCTATTCTGCTCAGTTAGTTGCACGTCAGCAATGTGTGGTAATAGCTTGTTGGCTCACCGTCACTATAGGTCGCATACTGAAGCACCTTGCTGCTATGGGCGTTGTTGGAGAAGCGGGAGCTGACATATATCGCGCCAACGGGCTGTCGAAGACTCTGACAATCAAGAAATATTTCGACGGTTGGCCCTGCATGTATGTTAAGTTTCATCATCCCTATCACTCTGTCAATAATTATATTAGGTAAATTAATAACTTGTTTTGCTTAGGACCGGTTGTGTCACTTCCGCCGCTCATGCAATTCCAGAATTCTTTAGAACGCGTGGATATAAAAATCCAAACAATGTGAAGGATGCACCATTCCAAATGGGCTTCAATACCCAGCTTAGCTTTTTTGAATATCTGGAAGCAAACGCGAAGATTGGGAGTGAATTCAACAACCATATGTCTGCCTATCATCAAGGCCGACCAAGCTGGATGGATCCCGGCTTTTTCCCCGTAAAACGACACCTCTTTGATGGCGTGAAAGCCGAAATCGATGCGCCTCTTATCGTTGATGTTGGTGGCAGCCTTGGGCACGATCTGATGGAGTTCAAGAGAAAGTGGCCTAATCACCATGGCAAATTGATAGTACAAGACCTTCCGGAAGTAATTAAAGAAACCCGCAAGCACATTGACCCTGACATTATGGCAATGGAACACGACTTTTTCACAGAGCAACCTATTAAAGGTATGTCCCGTCGCTTTCGGCCTTCCTTTTTTCCCCCGTGTTTAAAAGTCGCGTTGCTCTAACATCTTGTAGGTGCACGCGCATATTTCATGCATTCCATTCTTCATGACTGGCCCAACGACGTGGCTGTAAAAATTCTTACAAATCTCGTCGCAGCTATGGAGCCCGGGTATTCTAAACTCCTAATCAATGAGAACGTCATTCCTGACACTGATGCATACTGGGAATCAACATCATTGGATATTATCATGCTAGCCTTGTTTTCGTCCCAGGAACGCACCGCAAAGCAGTGGCATCAGTTGCTAGGGTCTGTCGGTTTGAGAATTGTAAACATTTGGACGGTGGAGAAAGGTGTGGAGAGTTTAATCGAGTGTGAACTTGCTTGAATGCCGTTGCTCACTTCCAGACTAAAACAGCGTTTCGACGGGTGTTAGAATCGCGGCCAAGGGCTATTTGCTAGGTCTATTAACACTTGGAAGTTAATCTCTGCGTGGTTACTCTCCAAACTGTATGTAGAGCAATATCCAGAGAATATGTCGCTTTGTTAGGCTTAATGGGCCCGCGAAGCTATCAACTACGACAAGTAACGTAGTGGAGTATTCTGTAATGTCTTTATCATGAAGGAATGATAGCAAGAGTCAAGATGCAGCGAGTTTGCAATCAATGAATTCAAGCTTGAGGTTCGTTGTGGTGCAGTTGAAAATGAGGGGAAGCGTAAGATGGAGGAGAACCACATTACCTAAGCAAGGTACCTGGAATCTAACCTAGTTAGTTGGTACTAACGGAGCTGCAGCTGCTTGTCGGCCCAAGCAACTCCGTCATTCATTATTCATCACCATCAACAACCTTCCAGAAACCAATTTCTTTGCTGGCACGCGAAACCCTCCCCTCACCTTTACTGCTCGCGAAATATGACTCGGGGTTAAGGTTGCGTTGCTTGGGAATATGGTCTCCGTACTTTTCAATCTCCATTTACTCGGATCTGGGTGATCTGTTTTTGAGCCTCGCGTACCATAACCTCCCCTGCTAGCTCGCGACTTTTTCGAACATCAACTTCATCCGGGTTCATCGATCCTCTAAGGACAGTTTGACCAGCAATCTAAGCCATAGATTCCCTGTTCCATCGTCAACATTCTCTAAACTACCTTCCTCTGGGCTCTGGATCGAAAATGATGTCCTCTCAGAGTAGGAAGAGGAAATCCTCTGCCTGTGCTACCGATATCCAAACAAGCAGACCCATACTGCCACCCAAACATTCGGACCCCACAGGGGTAAGCTCAATTTGTGTGCTCAGCGTCCTGGATTTTAGCTAACATCTGATAGCTTTTACAAACTTTCCAGAAGGACATAGACGACATTCGAAACCTAATATACTGTGGAGTATGTGTCAGACCGCTGTATGAGCCGTTTACTCTCGGATGTGGGCATACCTTTTGCTATAGTGTGAGTTACTGTATGATGAAATGACTTTCTGGGGAGTAATGGCCTCATAGGAACACAGTGCCTCACCCAGTGGTTTATTAGCCACCACCGCAAAAAAACCTGTCCTGATTGCCGAGCCCCCGTGCGGTCAGAACCCGCGCCCGCTTATATGGTATGCTGGTTTGCATGTGTTGTCTGCTGGTTTTTCTTGAGCTGATCAAACCCCGCTGGATTGCTAGATCCGCAACATTGTGCAAATCTTTATTAGCCGACCCGAACTGTTGGAAAAGGACGAAACCACGACCGAACATTTGAAAAATCACTTGGATGAAATGGAGAAAATGGACTCAGACAAGAAAAATACAGACTTGGCCTCGGGAGGTCTCTTTCAAGGCTGTTTTCGGAACACGGTCATTGCAGGAATGCCAATCCGTGATACCGCCGACGGCGTCGATCGTTGCCCCGTATGTACTTGGGAATTAGAAGATGGTCACTGTATTCATTGTGGTTATGCCAGAGATGTCTTTAGCCAGGACGAGTATTATGATTCCGATGACGAATCAGCAATGATAGAGTTCCTACGGGATACCGCTTATGGGCTTAGGGACGACAGCGAAGAGCTTATGGCGATGGATGGTTTCGCCGAGGATGGGTATGTGACAGATGATTACCAGCAATTACATGGATTCACTGTTTCTACGAGACCACATTCCGACGACGATGAGACTAGTGAGGATGAATTAGACTCGGAGGACATGGAATCTTTCATTGATGATGACGAAGAGGAGGAAGAAGAAGACTATGCAGACGGTTCGGACGCTGCTACTCCGACAATAGTTGGGAATCATGAGTACTTGACTGAGGATTCAGTACATTCTTCGGCTACTGGCGACGAAAACATGCCTAGTGAGATCGGCGATAGCATGTCTGAGGGCGGTAGTGAGGGTGGGTTTTCTGGTCTACTCCAGAATGCCACGATTATTGACCTTGATGATTCCGAAAACGACGGCGAAGATGACGAACCCGTTCAGACAGCGGCAATGACGTCCCGCCGAAGACGCCGAATTTCACCCTCTAGTAGTGCTTCAAGCTCAAACACTAGCTTACCGCGCTCAATATCAAGAACAAGCCCTACCCCTTCTACACACGATAGTTCTTCTGAAGGACCTCGCGGCCCGGTGAGAAGAAGACAAAGACGAATAGGGTTTACGCGTACCTCGCCATACTGGCGTAGACGCCGAAACGATAATGCTGAGGCAGAGGTTTCTTCATGTTGAAACATCCGTCTTACCTTTCATCACACCAGTGTTCTTTGACTGGAGTTGGTTTACGGAGAGTGGTCGTGCGAATAATTGGTACTAATAAACATGGATTATTTACAACTATACGGCTGCTTTCAGGAAGGTTCCTGGCGCTAGATCTGGACCCCTAGAACTTTTCAATTATAATATGTCTTCGACATACATGGCGTTGGTTACTGCGGGTAATAGGAGATGGATCCGGATTCTTGTACATGGCGTTTGGAGACTCGCAAATGCATTACTAGGGCAAGGATCTTATCTGGGTATCATATGGGCATCTTCCTTGTCCTATTCTATTCGTCTATTTAGTTCTAGCTTTATTAATCGAAGCTATGACATTCGATAACATCAGGTGTTACATTTGTCGAGAGTGAAGTATTAACTGCAAATAGCGCTGCCTATACCCTTAAGAAATGCAAACAGCAGGTTTTAAGATGTCTTGTCTTATTGTTAATGTTGAGCTTTGAATAAAGAGCGCATTAGTCCTTTGACCATCTATATTGCTCCAGTAGTTTTAGTTAGCTTCATATGCATGTACAGTACAGTGCAGATAGACCGTCTATTTAGAAACATGCATTAGGAGTTGCTTGCGCAACTAATTTCTAAACCATGAATGGGGTAATTGATCAAACGTGTACAAAAGTAGTACACTTCTACTTTTCAGTTTCGTCGTTATCCACGCTAGCACTAGGTAAGAAGGGCACTTCAAACACTACCGCTCCATTTCTCCCTCCGGCATCGGATCCTCCGATGTTTTTCCTATCGCGAGAGCTAAAAGTTTTCCAGCGACCGAGACGGTATTCTTTACCCAATGCTGCAACTATGCAGAGGCCAGGTTGGATATCCTCCAGTCTAGGAGATGTCTTAGACACTTGTTTATTGTCCGGCTTGGTCCCGAGAGCCTTCGTTGTTGAAGAGATTTTTGAATCTTGAGGACGACGCTCGAAGACGGCAATGTCGTTTACAATGCCATTCAATAGTGGCTCGACAGAAGAGGAATTGCCATTTGCGTCCGTACCGTTTGGTTGTCGGTAAGTGTTAAACTCAATTTCATTGCCAGTAAATGGAGTGGATGGATCTCTACCTCCCACGCAACCAAGGGAAATTATTTTTCTCTTATCTTCAGAGACCTGCCAGGCGCGGATCCACCCATCCCAGCTTCCGCTCAGGACGATATCTGTGCCCGGTAATGTTGTCAAAGCTGTAATCCAGCGCGGAGTCGGTCGCATGTACTTAGTGCTCTGTGCAGCGACCGTAGGATCTTGGTCAGGAGAGGCTTCTTCTGGATCAGGTATAGGGTCCAGTCCATGAGCCTGGCGGACAGTAAATAGAGGCTTCTTCTTATGCATTGACCAGAGTGAAATAGAACCATCATCAGAACCGGTGACAAAATGTGCAGGGGGGATAACCGCAACACAATCAATGGAGTTCTCCGCATATTCAGAGCCTTTGGAACCACCACCACGGAAAACAAGTTGAGTTTCGTCAACAACTTTCCACAGGCGGGCTGTGCGGTCACGGGCACCGACACTAACACACTGGTCGGTCATCATGGAAGCAACTGAAATGACATTATCCTGATGTCCAAAGAGCGTCTCGACATAAGCATGCGAACCGGGGCTTAGCGACCATGTTTTTATTGTACGGTCAAAAGATGCGGAAAACAGCTGTTCTCCGGTAGAGGCCGCTGAGATGCGTCGGGTGAAAGATACCCCGCTTACGGTGTCGCGGTGTTGGGTGAAAGTCCTGAGAGGAACTAGAGTATCTGCATCCCATATTATTAATTTTTTGTCCGTTCCACCGGTTGCGAGGAATTGCCCTGACGGCGAGACGGCGACTGTGAGGATGTTTCCCGTATGCCCTTGAGATTCTCCTCCCTCTATTTTCTGTAAGCCCCGTATAGACCGAATCTTTTTGGGCTTTTTTCGGAGGGGCCGAAAAGCCTTTTTTGTTGCGGTTGGTTCAGCATTAAATATAATAACAGGAGGGA
Source organism: Amauroascus verrucosus (assembly GCA_001430935.1). Classification (NCBI taxonomy): domain Eukaryota; kingdom Fungi; phylum Ascomycota; class Eurotiomycetes; order Onygenales; family Onygenaceae; genus Amauroascus; species Amauroascus verrucosus. The sequence continues at coordinate 60,973 of LJPJ01001582.1, forward strand.
TAAGTTCCCATTTGATAAGGGTTTTGTCCTTTGAAACGGTGTAGACATATGGGGAGTGAATGGCGACTGCCGTGGTGGTCTGGGTATCTGCACGGAAATACGAATGAGACGCTGTCGAGAAAGATAGTTGCGATGCAATTTGACGATACGTCCGCCCTTTAGATTCATCCTGCAACAAGTCAGTTTCATTGTAAGTTGTAGACCAAATCAAAGATATCACCTACAACATCCTCTTTCAACCTCTCCGCAATTAAATCTCGGTCTATTTCTGCAGCATCAAATCCGATCTCATCCACCTCCTCTTTTATATTCTCCAAATATCTCTCCGCCAGCCTTAATCTCCGCTCCGCAGCAGTTTCCTCCTCTTCAGAACCTGAAAGCTCTTCCTCATCAATTGATTCCTCACCCGACTCTATAATCTCATCATCGTCGGATTCACTCCCTGATATGGACTCCTCTCTCTCTTGTCTCTTTTGTCTTCTTTCTGTTGGGGGCGCGCCAACCTTTCCTGCAAGCCCTCGCTTCTTCGAAGCTGGCGCAGCAGCTTGGTCTTCTCGCTTGCGCTTGCGTTGGGACGCTGGAAGCGTGAAAAATGATGGCATATTGAACACGGCAGTGGTGGCGGCCACAATTGAACTCCGGTACCAAGTATTAAAGTACACGACAGAACGGCTCGACAAGGCCGTGTGTTTCCTTACTGCTATCTCTTTGCTCGCTTTCAAGCCAGTCCAACGAAACTTTTTTCGTTTGGCGTCGTTGGGCCTTAAGTAAGCAGGTGTAAATAAGGCTACGGAAACGGATAATCAGTTGAGCCTTATTTATTGCCAAGCTCGCATATTATGACTAAGCAGCGCTGACGTCCATTCCAGTTTAGGCGTCAAGCTCACCGCGTAACGACGAAACGGGAGCTCTTGAGTGCTGAGCTCTCCCGGCGGTCAATCCCCTAATCTATTCATATTACTACTACCAAAGGCTTTAGCCACAGCGCAAAGTAGTTTGCAAAATTTGATTTTGATTCGACACTAATTTGTTCATCATCATGTAAGTGATCGAACCACTTCGTCTACCATCGCCGCCAGCTAACCTCTATCAGGGAGGTTCTATTAGGAATCGCGGGGAAGGACTTTACTCTCATTGCAGCATCCAAAGCTGCTATGAGAGGACCTACCATCCTAAAGTCTACCGACGACAAGACTCGGAAGTTGAACAAGCACACCCTCATTGCCTACTCCGGAGAAGCTGGTGATACTGGTACATACATGAACAAGCGTGCACTTGGCTATGCGCAGTGGATATTAACACTCGCTCTTTACAGTGCAATTTGCCGAATACATTCAAGCGAATGTGCAACTGTACTCGATGCGAAATGAGACCGAGCTTAGTCCGTCTGCAGTCGCTAATTTCGTACGCGGAGACCTTGCAAGAAGCTTACGATCGAGAAGCCCCTACACGGTCAACCTCCTCCTCGGCGGTGTCGATCCTATCACTCAAAAGCCTTGTCTATACTGGTTGGACTACCTAGCATCGTTGGTGCAAGTACCGTATGCCGCTCATGGCTATGCGCAGTAGGTCCAGTTATTTTCTTGGAGCGTTAACAACCGATTCTAACTTGGGATGTTGAGATACTATTGTCTTTCTATCCTCGACAAGCACCATCACCCGGACATCACCTATGAACAAGGCTTGAAGTTGCTAGAGATGTGCACCGACGAACTGAAGCGGAGACTACCAATTGATTTTAAAGGAGTGAGTCACTTTGAACTTCTCTAATTAGTTTTCTACTAGCCAACTTTAACACTAATAACATATTAGGTCTTTGTCAAGGTAGTGACAAAAGATGGCATAAAAGAGGTCAATTTTGAAGATAGAAACAACAAGCAAGTTGTCAGCGCTTAATGATGTATTTCACTTTGTTCTCTTTCCTGTCTAGCTCCTGGAACTGTTTCGAGGCTATTATTTCTCAGTTAAAGGATCGATTTCACGGCGCATGATTCTAGGTACAGACTGTTATTCAATTAGATTGCGGTTTGAAGAAGTATGGTGGATTTAACGTGCATCAAGTAGCATTAGCATCGTAGACTCTAGTGGAAATGCCTAACAGTTTATTTTCGACTTTGTTGCGAACAGTAAGATCCAGGAGCCGGAAAGATTATTACATCTCGCAATTGGATTCAATGCCATAAAACTTTGGAACAGCCGATGAAGGCGGTATCTCCAGGCAGAACATCGCAAACCCAAGCCTGGAACATTTGAAACGCGGTTCATCCATCATCGCACCTAGGTTGATGCAACGGATTGTACACTTAGACGCAGACATCATCTGCCATGACTAAACGATCTGCTGATTTTGCCGGCGGCGATGAGCTCATTGAGGGATCCCCCGCTTCTAAACGCCCGAGAACGGAGGATGTCAACCGAGAACGGGACGGGACTACGCCCTTACGACAGCGCCGATGGGAAGATTATGAACGCAATGGAACCGATATCCTAGCAGCTGCCGATCAGGAAGAGGAGGAGGTTGAGGAAGTCGCTGGCCACACTTCCGATTGGGATGATGAAGAGTCCATCGCGCAAGCACCCCTTCGCCAGACTGAGCCACTCCAAGGCTACAATGACCTCTACCTCGACACTATACAACGCGCAAATCTCGACTTTGATTTTGAGAAGTTATGTTCTGTATCTCTATCGAATATTAATGTTTATGCTTGCCTCGTGTGTGGTAAATACTTCCAAGGTCGCGGGCCGAAGTCTCACGCGTACTTCCATTCATTAGACGTCGGACACCATGTTTTCGTGAACATGGAGACAAAGAAGGTGTATGTGCTTCCAGAAGGATATGAAGTGAAGAATAAGAGTTTAGATGATATAAAATATGTTATTGATCCGTTATATACGAAAGAAGAGGTGGTGAAACTGGATACAGCCCTTACAGAAGCCTGGGATATGGCAGGGAAGAAGTATAGGCCCGGTAAGGATGCGTTCTTCAACTAACAAGTCTATGGCTGCTAACGTGCTGAGCGTAGGATTTGTCGGAATGAATAATATTAAATCCAACGACTATCTCAATGTCATTGTTCAATTACTTGCGCATGTCCGTCCGATAAGAAACTTCTTCCTCCTACATCAGTTCCAGGTTCCCGGAACGCCTCAGCTCCAACTTCGCTTCGGGATGCTCGTGCGGAAACTATGGAACCCGAGAGCATTCAAATGTCATGTATCTCCTCACGAGTTACTCCAAGAGATAGCGCTTCGTTCATCAAAACGCTTTACCTTAACACATCAGTCCGACCCTGTCGAGTTTCTTTCGTGGTTCTTGAACAATCTTCATCTCAGCCTCGGTGGGTCGAAGAAACCCTCGCTCACACCCACTAGCGTGGTGCAGTCGGCGTTTCAAGGTCATTTGCGAATCGAAAGTCAGGCTATTACAGCAAGATCAGATGCCGCGAATGCTCGCCTTGTCTTTTCTGAATCAAGCACAACTACTTCTCAAAAAACGCCATTTCTAATTTTAACTCTGGATCTTCCCCCAATTCCTCTTTTCCAATCCGCTGATAAAGAGTCCATTATCCCACAAGTTCCACTCGTCAACCTTTTAAGCAAGTACAATGGTGTCACGGCAATCGAAAAATTAGCCCACCGTGTCCGCCATCGTCTTCTCCACCCTCTTCCGCAATACCTCCTTTTCCATATTAAACGATTCAGCAAAAACAAGTTCGTCGCAGAACGAAATCCTACTATTGTCACTTTCCCTTCTCCCAGGGGATTGGATATGTCCCCTTACGTTGAGCCAAACCCAACTGTGTGGCCCCCTGGTGAACCCATTCTTTACGACCTCGTCGCCAACGTCATTCTTGACGCGACAGTCACAGCCCCAGGAGACCCTGAAAGCAAAGCACCAGAGAACGGCCGGGGTGGTCTAACCGAGGCAGCCGCCTCTGGTGCAGGTGGAGCAGCATCAACAACATCCACGACTCCAGGTGCAGCAGCAGGAGGCCACAAAGTTAACTGGCTCGTTCAATTGCACGATAAGGCAATGAGCGCAGAGAATGCGAAGGAGCAAACTCTGCGAGGGCCAGAATGGCTGGAAATCCAGGATCTATGGGTGCAGAGGGCGGAAAGCGAAACATTGTTCACACGAGAAGGGTATTTGATGGTTTGGGAGCGGAGAAGAGCGAAGGGTAAGGGTAAAACGAAGAGTTGAATTCTCTAGGGTTTGCATGGATTCCATTTGTTGAATACATACCTAGTGTAGTAGGATGTATGGACATACATAGAGTAAGCACATTTGTTATCTTTGATGCTATTGTAAAAACCTTACTCTGCTTACTCTATTTTAATATATCACCATGATCGTATATATATGCACACGATGCATGAATGAATAAAAAAACTCCATCAGTTTAACCAAAGTCGAATGTATCCTATCCGAGTTTGAAGGAGCTCTAGTTCTCCAAGAGAAACCGCTATAGTTTACAATTCTCCCCATCCAAACCTCCTCTTCCCCAGGCCCACAGCCACCGCTGTCCCAATCCCCCATAAAGCCGCACTAGAAACAGCCTCGAACCCTGTGATAAGCGCCAATTTACCTATAAACAAGAGTTTGTCAAAGGCACTACCCCCGCCGAACCAAGACCCGACTGGAAGGACGCCATTTGCAGCTACCCCCCAATGAAGACCCAGACCCGCTATCCTGTCCGTTGAGGATAGGGATGTTCGGGGTCGAATGCCTAATGAAGCACGAGAAGACAAATAGCTCGACGCTAAATTCCGAAGAGCCAAGGACTCCAGCGGATAAAATAGTATTGACGTTAGCAGCACTGCAAGATGTGAAGATAACGAATCAACTGGGTGTGTAGAGAGAATCGTGACTCGGTGGTCAGGGATGATACTCCGCACCGTATTGGTCATCGTTGTTGTGCGCCGTCGTGAGCTGGATGTCAACGGTCGTGGGTGAGGGATTTCTTCGTTTTCAGTGTCGTGTAGTTGACCTGCTGGTGGCCGCTGTTCCGTTTGAAATTCTGGTCCGGTTAGGGTGCTGGGTTGAGCCGCTACTACCGCTGGGGTGGGATCTACCATTTCTGCGATCGCTGTGGGAATTGCCGTGCTGGGCATGCTGGTTTCGAGCTCTTCGTGGAACCGTGGGGTTACAGCCGGTCGATTATGAGTATGGTTCGAAAGCAGTGCGTCGAGAAGTTCAGAGGCGGCACGATCCATCGCGCTAGCCTGAAGCTCTGTATCTTGTTGGTTTTGGCCTGGCTCATTGCTGGAGTCCCCATTGTGATTGTTGGTCGGATTCTGTGAATTTTGGTTGCGGGAGCTTTGGAGCAATTCTAGCTGCATAGTGATTACATCGGAATTTTGATGCACCAATGACGCTCTTACGCGAGGAGAAGTAAGAGGAGATGCGTCTGGAGACGAAGGCCGGGAGAATAGTGTATTTGCGCGGGAATGAGGTCTCTGTGGAAATTCAGAATCTCGTAGGAGTGGGAGCTGTGTTGGTGGAAGTCTGATGAGTCTATCATCTAGTAGGGTGCGATCTGCAACGGGTATCTCCGGAAAGTAGTCGTCTCGCATTTGGAGGGGAGATTGTGCGAAACGTTGGTCTTCACCCGTCAAAATCCGACGAAGTTCGCCTATTTCCGTATCTGGGTTTGGCCAGGCTGCGTCTTCGGGTCCTCCTTGCGCCTGAGCTTGAGTTGACGTGTGACGATTTTGCGATAGAGGCGTCCGCTCCACAGTTAGATCATGTCGCAATTGTTCTACTCGCGGATGCAGAGACTCAGCTCTCCCCTCGTTTGGTCTACTACTTTCAGATCTTGGGGTTTCTTGCTTCGCCCTCCTCTTCCAATCAAAAAGACTCATAAACCACCTTCGCAATATGGTTACTTCGCACATGATGTCTTGAGCCAGGCTAAGTTGGCCACGGTCGATCTCTTCTCGAGACCTTTTACCAAGAGAAGGTACGGTCCATTCAATCAAATCACCTTCTATAGCCACGCGAACTGAAAGTTTATCCGGCCGATCCGGCTTTGGCAGTCTCCGCCGCAGTAACCGATAGATCCTGGTCTCAATCACTGGTCGGATATTTATTAAGAGGTATACGAGAGGAAACGGAGAGAAGAATAGGCTTGTAACGAATCTCCCGGCATCCTGCGCAGATGCAGTGTTCGGAAGAGGTGGGAATTGCAAAAGAGAGTATTTACTGAAGGGCAAGAATGAGTAAAGAGAAGGAATGGCAAATGCCGGTACGAGTCGAAGTGTTTGTAGTAGTGAAAACATGTATGTCTGACCGATTATGCCAAACAACACAAATTTCATACTGGTCACGGTTAGCAAAGCTCACATTAGGTAAATTTTGGCTATCCTCAACATACCACAGTTTCGTAGCGGCGAAAAGACCCTTTATCAATTTTCGGAGATCCTTGTTTTGGAATAATGACAGTAGTTTTGTATGAGCGTACTCCAAGGCGGGATCTAGGAAATGAGTGCGACAAATGGCTAGGATAAATGACCCAACCCAGGGAAGCATTCCAGCAAAGTAAAAACCAAAGAAGCCCTGTTGGCTTCGCTCGAAACGTATTATCTGTAGCAGCGATGCTCGATTGTAGTGTTTGAATGTCTTAATTGGTCAACATTCTTGATGCGGTGAGGAATTGCGAGAGCGCCCATACCTGTATTCGAGAGGACAACGAGGACGTTCCCCATGATGTTATGAACATAGCAATTTGATCTATAGTCGCTATAATGATCCCATAGGTGTTTTCTTTTGCAAGAAGCTCAGCTTTCTTCTTCTCCTTTACGGAACCGGATTTGCCGTCTTCGCCGCTGACCACGATCCCCATGGTCGACAAAATGTCATTTTTGGCCCTCCGAAGTTGCTTTGCTAGCGCCTTCGATTCGGGATTGGTTGGGCGCCCACGGTTGTCGTATTGTTGCACATACCCGTCCGCATTTGTACTAAAGAGCGGGTTGGCAGCAGCCATATATCCATGGGGTGGCTCTTCCGGCGGATCATACGGTGATCGCCCCTGCGAGGATCAGCTTTTTCATTTTGGGTAAGAAGAACTAAAAGAACGCACAGGTGCACAAAAAGAGACGGCAAAGCTAATTAGATGCAGTTTGAACTGGCAGCTTATGGGGTGCAGGACATCAAATGTAGTGTGGAATTTTACTCAAGATTGAGATTTGTTATTTGAGATGCTAACTTATCTTCAATCTTGAGATACATGATTAAATGCGCATGAGAATGAACTGCCTTCTTGGCAATGAAATGGGAATTCATGCATACCAGAGCGATCATATTCATATATCCACGTCTCCCCATTTCCACAAGCTAAAGGGAAAGCGGGTTTCAAAGAGTACAACAGAGCAAAGCTGACAGGTCAGTCAAACCTCGCAACGACTACAGCTGCGAAGTCATGGCATCAAAGTGCATCATCGTTGCACTAGCTATGGGTGGTTTCGGAGACAGAGAAAGAGAAGTGCAGGTGATACCTCTTACGTGATTGATATACAGGGAGCAATCACATGATGTGTGGTTCTGCAGCGTCTATCGCGGCTAAGCGCACGGACCACCGCTTAATTCCACATTTGTCACGCGGCTGTATTTTTGTTACGCGTCAAAATTTCATCGTTTGGTATTTTATTTTCGAGTCAACCGCCGTCGTCGCCTTTTCAGAAACACGAATTGCTGTGAAGCTGCTAGGATTGCCAGATTGTTTTTTTCTTCATCCATGGCTGTATAAATGAATTACAATCCTATACCCCCACAAATGTCCAAGATCAGTGTCAAGACCACCTTCGAAGCCGCGAGGACAATCCGTCCGATTTATACCGGCGGAAGCCTTTCGCTTGATGAAAGCGGTAGATTGTTAGCATCATGCGTCGGAGAAGACATACTCATAACTGATGTGGAAACAAGCGAGCAGCTTGCGAGCATTGAGGGAGTGCGTTCCCCAAGTTGTTTACCCCTATTTCACTAGCAATTTCTTCAAAGCTAACTGACGAAAGGATGGAGAACCAATCACTAGCATATCAAGTACGACACTTTTCCATTCTTTGGGGATGGAATTGATCTGACCATTTTTACAGTGACCCCTTCGGCATCGCACCTGGCCATATGTTCTCGGTCCTTGTCCATGCGAATATTCTCCCTCAAATCCCGAAGCTCCAATATCATACATCCCGAACTTCTACGGTCACTCAAACCGCACACATCTCCAGTCGTAACGACAGCGATTGACCGTACCGGATCGTTGCTCGCAACAGGTAGTGCAGACGGCTCTATCAAAATTTGGGATATCAAGAGAGGTTACGCAACACACACTTTGCACGGCCATGGAGGTGTCGTATCTGCCTTGTGTTTCTTTGAAACATCTAGTGCGAACGAAGAAAATCGCAAAGATGGGAAGAAGCAGAAGAACAAGTCAAAAAATTTAAGTCTTGACTTTATCCCATTGGAAGAGCCAACCGAGAAAGACGGAGGAGCAGGATTCCGCCTCGCCTCAGGAAGCGAGGACGGCAAGATAAGAGTGTGGGATCTTTTCAAAAGAAAAGGCATTGCTTCGCTTGAGTCTCATGTTTCCGTTGTTCGGGGCTTGTCGTTTTCCGCATCAACGAATACGCTACTATCGGCGGGTAGAGATAAAACTGTTATAACTTGGGATGCCACCACGTGGAGAGTTAAGAGAATCACCCCAGTTCTGGAGAGTGTTGAAGCTGCAGGATTCTTAGCCAAAGGCTCATTATGCTATACCGGTGGCGAAGACGGTCGGCTCAGGATATGGGACCCGAGTAGAGGAAGTGAAGTGACGCATGATCAAGAGGCTACCTCAGAGCAAGAAGCGATCGTCGCTATCCAATACTCACCGGGGATGCCGTTCATCTTAACCGTGCATGTTGACCAGACCTTGAAATTCCATTCTATTACAGCCCTGTCTTCCTTTACACCAGGGACTAAACTTGGCCCACTTCCTATTATCAGGAATATCGCAGGAAATGACGATGAAATTATTGATTTAGCTTGTGTTGGCCCGGAGCGTTCGCTTCTAGCTATGGCAACAAATTCTGAATATATACGGATCGTTTCCACGCAATCAGGTGAAAGCGCTACGGGGTTAAATCATTTTGGTGCCGATATCACCCGTCTAGAGGGGCATGACGATATAATCATCTGTATTGACGTCGATTGGTCTGGACATTGGCTTGTCACTGGTGCGAAAGACAATTCTGCAAAACTATGGCGGATAGACCCAACCTCGGACTCTTATACTTGCTTCGCTACTTTCACCGGCCATGCTGAATCTCTAGGTGCCATTGCGCTCTCTCGATCTCCCCCAGCAACAGATTCTCCAGCTTTCCGAGACCCGGCCAACCATCCCCCGGCATTTCTAATCACGGGGTCTCAAGATAGAACTATCAAACGGTGGGATACTGGAAAGTTAAAAGGCTCACAATCTCACCCGAAAGCAATTTATACGAGGAAAGCACATGATAAAGATATCAATGCGCTGGATGTTAATCATAATGCTACACTCTTCGCATCTGCATCTCAGGACCGTACAGCTAAAATCTGGTCACTTGAGGATGGTTCCGTTTTGGGAATCCTTCGCGGCCATAAAAGGGGTGTATGGTCAATTAGGTTCGCGCCCAAGGACACGCCTCCTATAAATTCTAAAGCTGCTATGAGCACGAGTCGAGGGCTCGTTGCCACTGGTTCCGGAGATAAGACAATCAAATTATGGAGTCTTTCAGACTATAGTTGCCTTCTGACTTTCGAGGGGCATTCTAATAGTGTGCTAAAGGTCATTTGGCTATCACCCCCGCGAGTATCAACCAGTGATGAAGATATTTCTTCTCGTGGTGCGGCCCAGGTTCACCCACTGGTTGCATCGGCCGCTGGAGACGGGCTGGTCAAAATTTGGTCGCCATATTCCGGTGAGGTGGAGACCACGCTAGACAACCATACTGACCGTGTGTGGGCTTTAGCAACTCCGTTTCTACCCTCTGCGAGCTCAGATCAACCGTCATCAATGGGGCAAGAGCTTGACTTCTCGCTGATATCCGGCGCAGCAGATTCGACGGTAACGTTTTGGAAGGATATAACTTCTACCACGCTCTCTGCTGCTGTCTCCGCCAATACTGCGCGTATAGAACAAGATCAACAACTCCAGAATTACATCCATACTGGTGCCTACCGTGAAGCCATCACCCTTGCTCTTCAACTGAACCACCCTGCACGACTTTTATCCTTGTTCACTACCGCCATGGACACTGAATCTACTTCCTCCCAAACACTTACCGGAAACCCGGATATCGATACAGTGATTCAATCCCTCTCCCTAGACCATTTATACCTTCTCCTCCTTCGTATCCGAGACTGGAACACAAACGCTCGCACGTCCCGAGTATCTCAACGGTTACTTTACGCCCTATTCAGATCCTACCCGCCGTCTACTTTCAACGAATTAGCGTCCCGACCCAACCCTATTCCTGCTTATGGAAAAGAGCCAAAGGAAGCGGAGTTAAAAGATATCCTTAACGCATTATCGGCGTATACTGAGAGGCACTATAAGCGCGTTGAAGAGTTGGTTGATGAGAGCTATCTGGTGGAGTGGATTTTGGGTGAAATGGAAGGTATGGAGATGGATATTGACATGACTGGTGGGGATTCAAAGGGTGATGCATTCGCTGGTGGCAAGGATGTAATCATGGTGGGTTCTTGAACATGGTAGATGTGAAAATTACTGGCGCTTTGGAGTAAGTACCGGGATGGGAGAATGCTTGATTTATCACATTAGAGATGCTCAAAAAGTTCGCGAAATATTACCATCCTCGTGATATTTGTATCCTGTGCTGTCCATTTCAATAACTTGTCATAATGTCCATCGCCAATTCTATGTAATGGAAGCCCACACAATCTATACAAAAGCGTAAGAGGCGTAAAAGGAGAAAAAGGAAATGAGGTATTTCTGTGCGCGGCACCCCGATAGATATTATCGATAACCTCCCCGCCGTTCCCTATCCCTGATCCTCTCTCTTTCTTTTTCTCCCCTTTCCTTATATCGATCTCTATCCCTATCCCTATCCCTGTCACTATATTTCTCCCTCTCGCGGTCACGGTCCCTGTCCCTTCGAGAATCATCCGCCCGGCCACGTCCAGATTCGCGGTCTCGGTAGTGTCGGTCTTCTTTCCTCCTTCTTTCTATATCATAATCATCTCTGTCGCTGTAACCGTAATCATCATCATCTTTTCTTCTTCGCCTATTATCTCGATCTCTACCGCGATCTCTGTCCGACGACCTTGACCGCCCACGGTCGTTCCTCCTTGACGACGATTTTCTCGAACTCCGATAGTCGTCACTCCCATCATACTGTCTCCCACTCTTAGCAAGATTCCTATCTCGCCTTTCCTTCCACTCGTCTTCTTTGTCCCTCTTTTCACTCTCTCTGTCTTGTTCTTTGGTTAATTTTTTAAATTCGTCCTCCGTAATCATCTCCCCGGTTTTTTTGCTCTTCATCAATACAGGGGTGTATAGGCCTTCGCCTGGCTTGCTCTTACGCATAGCTGCCTTTCCCCACGCGCCAAGCTCAAGTTCTGCCGATCCAGCTTTGCCTGATATGTCTTTAGCACCGATACCTAAGTACCCCGGTCTGCGCTCAAGGATACGAGGAGCGAGGCTTGTATCTTGTTGCTGAGATGATGCACCACTATATCTTCCACGCCCAACGGGTTGACCTTCTTTCCATCCCATTCCGCGAAGTAAAGCGGCGCCAAATTGCTCAACGGGGACGGCGGCGTAGTCCGCCAGGCTCGCGGAGTCAGGACGGTGAGCTATATCGTCACGGAAAGACCGCGTTTCGTCATACTCCGTACAGCCTTCGTTGGGTCTTTCTTGAGATTGAATAACTAGGTTGGAGCTTCCTTCCGCCTCACCTTTGCTTTCTCGAATCAGAGCTTGCAATGCCAATTCATCTTGTGACAGATCTTTTTTTTCAACAGTCGCCTCTGTATCAATCTCCATCGCTGTATCTTCCAGGACGTTTGTAGTCCCATCTGTATTTCTCTCACTATCATCCCGGTCCACTGCTTTTGAGGCATAGCTCAGTCCGACCTTTGTATTAAGCCCTTCTACTTCCACCTTTACATCCTCCATCTTCCCTTGTTTCTCAGCTTCCTTTTGTAACCTTATATCCTCGGGTAGCCAACTCTTCTTCGCTCTCGTAGATCCTAACAACCTTTCACGCCACCCATTTCCTTTATCAACCTTGATAACCAATGGCTCTTTTTCCTTCTTCTCTCCGGAATGCCGACTGATCGCTCCGCCGGCAGATTGGTCGAAACCAGTGACCTCTTCGGGGATAGGACCTGCCTGCTCCGCATCCGAGGCATCGGAATCATGTTCGTGGAAAGCGGGACGGGGTGTGGTAGATTTGGATTCGGCATGATTGGGGCGCCGTGAAAGTGAGACTGAGTGGTCTGCGCGCTTAGTCCCGAGATGTTTCGAAGAGAGTGCGATAGAAAAAGGTTTGGAATTGGCTGCAGCCGCAGATGATGGTGGTGGCGCCGACATGATGGAGGCCTTATTCTGCATGCGCATTCATGGGAGGGGTGAATGGCCTCCGTCGAGCTTGACCGGCTCTGGGTGGCGGAGATGTTGATTAGGCGCGATAAGCGCCTATATCACGTGACTCATTATATAATTGCAAGTAGGAGCTGGAAGCTCTGGCAGTTGGCTGGAAACTAGGTGGAAGCGTTACGCGAGGCATATCTACATTGAATACATTGGTCAAGGGTAGACTTGTGGTGTGTCTATAGGTACAAATACATATTCCGTGGTACGGCTCTGGCTGTACCAGCAAGTGGGTAAGCGGGCTTGTAATGGAAGAGCACTCTTCGAGAGCCAAAGTTTCGGAAAGGGTGCGATGCGCTAAAAGAATAGATTCGAAGGGTCATGAGTTAAAAAGTGTAAAAAGGAAAGAACATAACCGTACACATGAGACCTCCCGGTTGCCATCACCGTTGGGAGACTCTTATTAAAGTTTTTCATCAATGTGTGAGCGTATGGATGTGGGAGACAGGAACTGAGCAGATAGAAAAGAATAGGAATAACTGTTAAGTTACCCGGTAGCCGTTTGCGCTTGAGGGGCCCGTGGACTACTTTTTGGTCCGGGGGTTTGTACTGGAGGAGCTTGAACGCCGGACGGGGCACCTGGGGTACTTCCAGCACGGTGATTCTGTGGGGTGGCGGATCGGCTAGGTTGAAGGACTATTCCATTTATCGCTGGTGAATTCGTTACTCCTAAACGATTCGGTTGACCAGGTTGCTGCACACGCATCAGTGGAGAATGCCCTTGTGTTTGTGGGAGCTGAAGTGGAGCACCACTGCTAGGAGCACCGTTTGGCTGTGGCAATGGCTGCTGCTGCTGCTGCTGCTGCATACCATTAGTGTCGTGGGGAATAGGGAACCCAGCTGGCATGGCACCGATGTTTCCAGCAGCCGCATTCAATGCGGCTTGGGAAATTCGCTGCTGTTGCTGGTGATATTGCTGCAATCGTTCATTGGCAAGCTTGTTTGCCTGCTCAGCAGTCATGTTAGGGTGACTCCGTTGAATCGAATTCTGGATGCTGCTGACAGTGGGCATAACCTGGTTATTCGCAGAGAGAGGGTTTGGATGGTTCATACGAGGCGACGCAGTAGAGACTCCTTGAGATAGGGCAGGGGTATGGAACGAAGGGCTACCAACACCGCTCACAGCCTGGAAAGCGCCCATCATGGCACCATTGTTGGGGGCGGATGTAACAGCTTGCATATTCATATTAGGAGATGAATGTGGTACTTGCGAAAATGGCTGTTGGCTATGAAACTGGTGCTGCTGCTGCTGCCGTGACTGGACAAGACGCTGTTGCTCCTGAACACGGTTAGCTTCGCGGATAATGCGGGCGTTGTCCGGATTGGTGGGCAACGGAATTCCAGGTCGGGCATTTATTGCTTGTTGGAGGCCAGGCTGGGGTATCATCTTGATGGGCATCCCGCCTGACGGTATGGGAGTGTTTCCAGCAGTCCCGTTTGGCATTGGTTGCATGGCTGTATGAGACCTGCCTTGATTCATGCCCGTATTGGCAGGGATACCGTTCGGCAGCCCATTCGGAGCTCCGGCGGGTATACCTGTTACGGAATTATTTGCAGCAACGGCAGTGTTGTTCCGTGCAATACCATTAGCCAATGGCTGTTGATTGGGGTTTTGTTGCTGCTGCTGCGCAACTCGTTGCGCCAGTGCAGCCTATTTGTATGTTAGTGCGAAAATTTTTGCGCAAAACAATGGTGTGTTCGTACCCTCTGGTGAGCAATAATTTGCTGCCGATATTGCTCTTGCTTTTCCTGGTACTTAAGCTCCCGCTCAAATTTCAATCGGCTAAACTCTGCTGGAGTGGAAATAGGGGGCCGTGGCTGGTTTGCTTCATTGGCTTTGCGCAAGGATGCCATATGCGCACCTAAAAAAAACAAAAAACCTTGCGTTAATTCAATTGAATACGAGATACCTTATTGGGAGATGCATACCGTGCTGTTGCTTCTGAAGTGCAGCCTCTCGTTTTTGGGTTAGCTTTCTCATTCCAGCAAGAAGGGTCAAATGCCTTGAAGATCGTTTTCGTTCTACTCTCATAGGTTGTGTTGTCCGCCTGCGGATAAGAGCTTGAGGCACCGGGTTACTATTGCCATTTTGTTGTTGTTGTTGTTGTTGTTGTTGTTGTTGTTGTTGCTGCTGCTGCTGTTGTTGTTGAGCGGCCTGCTGCTGCGCAATAACGGCTCGCTGAGCGGCCTCCAACCTTGCACTATACGCTCTGAAGTAAGGAGTCTTTGCCATGTCAGCAGGCAGTCCCTCCAAGCCAATCCACCTCTCGAAGCATTCCCAAGGAGTTCGTCTTTCAGCACCAGATGAGAATTTGGACGGCGGGGCCATGCAGCTTGAGATAAGGGACCAATTATACGAATATTCTCGAACAAGTTTGCGTAAATCGTCATCTTCTGCACATGTCCAGTGAGAAGATTGCCGAGACTCGTAAAAGCCTACCGACGGCATTGGGTGCTCTGTAGGTGGTCGGAAACAGTGACTTGGGTGGACACGGTCACGTATTGGTTTATTCTCGGGTTGAAAAAGGGCCACATCGGTTTGCTCTGGTGGTATGTTGACAAGGTTTGTATCGGGACGGTTATCGTCGTCGTTCGCATCGTAGTCATACCTACTCTTCTTTCGGGGCGGTCCTTGTTCGATAAAGCGAATTTTGCCATCTATCCACTTAGACACAGGAGCGATATCCTGTTTCCACACCGCATCTGGCGATTCATCTAAAGAACCCTGCTTGGTTCCGGGTGGGATCGTTGTTGGAGCATAAAAAGGTAGTTCTTCCAAGATCTTTTCTGCCGCCAGCGTCCTTTCCATTCGAAAGGTGAACTCATCCGAAGGAAGTGAAAACACTGCGGCCGGAACAGTGCTATAATCTAAGTCTGGCTGGAATTCATCGTTGAGCCCATCACTCACGGATTCATCATCGGCAGATGGTACGAGGTCTGGAGTCGGATGCTCATCGGCTTGCATCTGTGGTTTTGAGTCGATTTCCATGGGTGTGTGGTGTGACCGGACTCTTATACGGAGTGCGGCACGGTCCTCTTCATTGCTTGCTACGTATTCTGCGCACCAATCGGCACAATTCTTTGCGGCCGCAGTTTTCCATTTCCTTTCTTCTCGAAAATCCATACGCATCCATTTCATATGATCAAGGAACATGTCCCAATGGGTTGCCGAACGGGGTGGTTCCGGAGAGCGTTGAAGCTGTCGAAGAGGCCATCTGTTTGAATGTTGCAGTTGATACAGCCGTTTTAGGGTTCGAGTGTTCGCTTGTTCTGCATAGTCCGTCAGATGGTTCGCGGTACTCAGGGTCTTATGTGCTGTCCCAATGAGGGTGGATAGATGCATGCCCCTAGGAGGAAAATAAGCTTTGACGAGAAAAAGAAGATACAAATAATCATCCTGGTCGTTGGGGCTAGGTGCATCGCTTAGACTTGACAAAGGGAGCGATTTGTGCTTTTCCGGGGAGGCTGGTTTCGGAAATACAACAGTAGAAAGCTTGCTTCGTCCCTTTCGATCGCGCCGCTCCTTCATCTGGAGATTGGTTTCTGTCGCCAATGACTGGGATCGCGGAGACGCAGTCACGTCACGCGTTTGTTTACCCGATAGCGATCTATCCGTTGGAGATACAGGAGACCGGGGTGTTTCCCCTAGAATCTCGGAAACTGATTTATGGCGGATCGCACCCGACGAAACCCTGGTAGTCATTCGCTCGCGCCGCGCAAGTGGTTCTGGAGCGCTGCTTATAGACGGCGATTTTTTCGAAGTTTCTGAAGTGGCGGACGTGAGTGGCTCGAGTAAATCCGAAGCAGCCTTATGCGTAACGGGAGTCTGTGACGGCGTGAGGACTGCAGCTTTTGGCGTTGGTTGATCCTCCATGTTGGTCGAAGAGATATCAATCGGAGTGGTCCCTTCCATACGTGATCCATCGAAAGGGGGTTTTGGCGTAGCGGACGAATTGGACATAGCAGCTTCAAATTTCAGCTGCTCATCTGGAGTGGAAGGGATTTTGCTAGTAACGGCGGCTTCATATCTTGGTACATGCGATAGAGACTCTCGCCGGCCTTTCGTATTTGGGGCAGTATCTGGATACGCGACGGATTCCTCTGTTGAGGTCGATGCTGGCGATCTATCTGTCGCAGAAGTATGAACAGAAGATGGGCCTGTCGAAACGGGAGACGACGGGGCGGCGTCTGGAGGAATGCTAATGGATACAGAACGAGATTTTGCCAGTTCTGAAACGGTGGGATGACTAGAGGACTTGTGAGCGATTTCTGGGGAAGCATTATTGGAATTAAGGGGAGCCGGCTGCTGGGATGAAATCGGGGTCGGGTAGAATGGATGATGCTGAGGACACGAGTCACTAGATTCTTGTAATTTGCCTAATCGCACGCCGAGAGAGTGTGGTAGATTGCCGGGTGACAATAATGAAGAAATGCCGGTTTGTAGTTTTGGAGTAGTGGTCACCTGCATAGCAGACGTATTGCCAGCAGGATGCGCGACGACGGCCGGCGGTAGAGATCTGTCCGAGATACCAAGTGCATTCCGTGCCGATGGCGGGCTGGGGGCCTCAGAAGAGTTGCGGGTTGCATTTTGGACTTCCGTGGCATGTTGGTTCGGCGCATGGGAGGTATTCTGGACGGTTGGAATGTCAATGCGGGCAGTCGCGAGATTAGGCCGCAGTGGAAGAGTGCCCTGGTCGTATAACCGCCCTCTATATTAACGCAGAATTAGTTATTAAAAAAATAAAAAATAAAAATAAAAAACGCGTTGAAAGACAGTTGAATAAATAATGGATTGTGTATATGAGTGTAGAAAAGACATACTTGGTTATATCATTCGCGTCTAGAAAAGCGGCTTCCTGGCGTCGATACTGCTCGCTCTGAAGAGAGATCTTGGTACCAAGACAGTTGACGGTCGCAAAGTACAACTGGCTCAGTTTGCGCTTCCGGGACTGCACGCAACGTCTAAAATTTCAAATGAGCGATGAAATTTACTTGGAAAGAAACAGAGATAATGAATATGTAAATTAAAAAAATACACACGTACTCGATCTCATCGTTCTTAGCCCTAAGCAGCTCGTCGCGGAGCATCGAGTCAATCTCGGTCAAACCACATCCGATTCACACGAAAAAAAATTGAAAATAATTATTCTGAGGACATCTAACCCAGAAAAATCGCTCAGAAATGATGAAATAGATGTTGTTGTGGTGGAAGTTGATGAAAAGTGTAGAAGGGAGTCACAAAAATTGGGGGAGAATTAAATCGTCCCAAATCAGACGATTCCACTTGAATAATTTTTATTTTTATTTTTTTTTTATTTTTCCTTTGGGGGAAGAGAGTAGTGGTGGGTGACTGGTTGGTAGTTGGGGGGTGGGAGAATGTGGCTTGGTCGTGAG
Source organism: Amauroascus verrucosus (assembly GCA_001430935.1). Taxonomy (NCBI): domain Eukaryota; kingdom Fungi; phylum Ascomycota; class Eurotiomycetes; order Onygenales; family Onygenaceae; genus Amauroascus; species Amauroascus verrucosus. The sequence goes on from LJPJ01001582.1 coordinate 78,999, forward strand.
TTACAGCAAGAACACAAGAGAGTCGAAAGGCAATTGAGTGAGTGAGTGAGGGGGAGAAAAAGGAGGGAAGAGGGAAAATATGGGAGAAGCCGGGGGAGAGAAAGGGAAAATGCTAAGAGCAGCCTGTTCCTTGGTTTTGGGTCTCAAGCCATTCAACTAGTTAGACCCAAAAAGGCCAAGGGTCTCTCTTCTCTTGTTCTGGATTGAAATGTCACTCTGCCGCCAACTTTCTATAGGGAGTGACACCATTGGGTTCTTGGGGCAGCCTGGACTCAAATACCACCGGATCATTATTAATCCGGAGCTTCTTCAACCTTACCACCAAAAAATTTCAAAGCTTCTGAACAAAAGGTCTTATCGAACAAGTGCTGTCAGCACAACCAGCGACTTGTTTCTATCCAATGGCGAAACGAAAGAGAGAGGAACTTGCAATCAAGGAAGATGCCAAACCGCGAAAGTCTCTGAAACAAGTCACTAGCGATCCACGACAGGAATCAAAAGATGAGGTCATTATCCAGATCGTGACAGGCTCATATGAACGCGTTCTCCATGGAATTACTGCAACGATCCCTTGGAGCTCCCTGCGCGCCCCGGCCGATAATCTCGATACAGTTCAATTTGTTGACTCCTTCCTGTTCCATGCACATGCCTCAGCAATCCGCTGCCTTGCCCTCAGCCCCGTCTCCGACGATTCCTCCGCATCGCAAAATGTAATTCTAGCAAGCGGCGGAACAGATGAACGCATTAACCTCTACAACCTCTCCACCACCCCTACGCCGACACACCATGATTTGCCCCCCGTCCCGACCTTAGCAGGAACCAAAATCCTTGAAAACCCAAAGAATCGCCAACTGGGATCCTTACTTCATCATTCATCGAGTATTACTGCTCTACACTTCCCAACCAAGTCAAAGCTGTTAACAGCCGCTGAGGATAACACAATATCTGTCACTAAAACCAGAGATTTCTCCGTTGTGTCTACTATCAAGGTCCCGCGACCGAAAACCGCTGGCCGGCCAAGCGGTGATACCGCCCCTGTTGGGGCAACTCCTGCCGGTGTTAATGACTTTGCGGTGCATCCTAGTATGAAGCTTATGCTTAGTGTTGGGAAAGGTGAGAAGTGTATGAGGCTATGGAACTTAGTCACCGGAAAGAAAGCTGGTGTGTTGAACTTTGGGCGAGATGTACTGGAAGCTGTCAAGGAAGGCAAATGGGGAAGCGGAGAAGGGAGAAGAATCGTTTGGAACTCTACTGGGGAGGAATTTGCTGTGGCGTTCGATCGCGGTGTTGTAGTACTTGGAATTGTAAGTTGGGTCGAGTGCTGCTGTGTGAAGTCGTCTACTGATCAAATGGTTAAGGATTCGGTGCCTAAATGCTACGCTCTACCTTCCCCCCTAACTAAAGTCCACCAAATCAAGTACATCCAAAACTGCGATAGTAAAGAAGATTCTCAAAACGAATTTCTTGCTATATCTACTGAAGATGGTCGAATCTTATTCTATTCCACCAGTCCCGATTCTGAAGGACAGGCCGAGCAACACGACAAGAAGTCGTCCATTCCGACTGCCCGATTAGGTTTTCAACTTGGCGGGAAAGCTAAAGGCCAATCTTCTAGGATAAAGGATTTTGAATTTCTAACTACAAAATCTGACTCTGGGCATCCCCAGACTTTAGTTGTTGTTACTGCGGGAAGTGACGGCACAATTAGGCTCTGGGTCTTAGGTCCTCAGGAGCTGGGGTATAAACATAAAGCTAGGGGTCAAGAGAAGAAAAAGAAGAAAAGCGAAAAGCCAGTCACGGACGATGGGCCGAAGGATGTCGGTCAGTTATTGGGAGCATACGAGACTGGAACTAGAATCACGTGTCTGAAAGCTTTCATTATGGCTAAGGCTGAAGAGGAGGAGGAGTTCGGTGAGTTCAGTGGGCAGTCGGACGATGATAACGAGTCTGAGTCGAGCGCCGAAGACAGTGAAAGCTGAGTGATACTAGAATCAAATGATAATACTCGCAAATGGTCAAATCGTGGTATTGTGATGTAAAAGATGCTGTAATCCTGGCAGTTGGTCGTGGACATACCGTTCAACGCCTTCTCGACCCCAGATTCATGCACCCCATGGACCACTTGATGCCATCCATCGAAGTTCAGATCGCAAAATCGCGGATTCTAGAAGAACTATCTTTACCTAAAATAGATTAGTCCCCGGAACGGAGGAATGTATTCCGAGATTAGCTAACCAAGCTAGTTACGTAAGGAGGGCGATTGCCCAGACTTTCAACTTGGGTTCGTGTTAGATTGCGGTTTTTGTTCAAACCACCTGGCATCATCGTCACCACTGTTTAAAGCCTAAGCTGAAGAGGGTGAAGGGCCAGTTAAGAACACCTTTTTACCCTTGTCAGCTTGTGCTGCGTCAGGGAAACGCCAATCGCACTTCAATCATGTATATCCTTCAGGTACATCCAAGCTAAGACATTTCCTAGCTCGACGTTCGCAGCTAATATGTCTTGGACCTTAATAGCAACTCGCCCGGCTCCTTGACCAGCCATTTTTCCCATGGAAGAAAATTATCGTGGGCTTCTCCCTTGGGCAGTACCTCCTCGAGGGCTTTTTGTCTCTACGACAATATAAAATCTTGCAGCAAAAAAAGCCGCCAAAGGTTCTTGAGGGCGAGGTCTCCCAGGAAGTGTTCGACAAGAGTCAGGTGTGTTTTGGGCTTAATTTTCAGACCGATGAGTACATTAATACTAGAGTAGGCATATGGTCGTGCAAAAGCCAAGTTTGGCTTTGTCTCCGGTCTTTACAGCCAAATTCAAAACCTCGCTTTCATCTACTATGACGCCCTTCCTAAACTCTGGTCCATCACTGGCCTCTGGTTGACACAGTATCTTCCCGAACGGTTTCAAGGTGAAATTTCCCACACGCTAGTCTTTGTCTTCACGTTCAACCTGATCACGACTATTCTATCCTTGCCGGTCTCGTATTATAGCACTTTTGTTCTCGAAGAGAAATTTGGATTCAATAAACAGACCCTCAAACTGTGGGTCTCGGACATGCTCAAGGGTCAAATGCTTGGAATTGTCCTCGGTACTCCCATCATCAGCGCTATTCTAAAAATCGTCCAGAAGACCGGGACAAGCTTCTTCTATTATCTTTGGATGTTTGGTGTATTCGTCCAGTTGTTCGCCATTACTATCTATCCAATCGCTATTCTTCCTTTGTTCAATAAGCTTTCTCCTTTGGAACCTGGCACTTTGAAAACCGGTGTCGAAGCTCTCGCAAAGAAACTAAGATTCCCACTCAAGGAACTGTACGTCATCGACGGGAGTAAGAGAAGCGCCCATAGCAATGCATATTTCTACGGTCTGCCATGGAAAAAGCACATTGTTATCTACGACACTTTGATTGAGAAGAGTGAGCCTGAAGAGGTCGTGGCCGTCTTGAGCCACGAACTCGGACACTGGAGCTTGAACCATACAACTAAGCTATTTGGGATCGCTCAGGTATCTCTAACCAACCACAATATGCCGTGCAGAAATATCTAACAGATCTTAGTTTCACATGTTCTACATCTTTGCCCTGTTTTCCGCCTTCGTCAACAACAAATCTCTATATAACTCCTTCGGCTTTCACAAGGAGTACCCAATCATGATTGGATTCCTTCTGTTCTCAGATGCCTTGGCGCCAATGGATGCAATTGTTAAGCTGTTGATGAATATCCTCAGCCGAAAATTTGAATTCGAGGCTGGTATGTCTAAAGTGCAGATAATTTAATCTAGCGGTCGAAGCTAATTTGTTGTAGATGCATTTGCTGTCAAACTTGGCTACTCGGCGGAACTCGCAAAGTCGCTTTTGAAACTCCAGATCCAAAACCTTTCGACCATGGATGCGGACTGGATGTATGCCAGCTACCATTATTCGCACCCTATTCTACCGGAGAGACTAGGGGCTCTCGGCTGGAAGGGGGGAAAGGTCACTGGCAAGAAGAGTGAAGATTCGGAGAAGCCAGTCAAGGCTGCTGATCGGGAGCTATAAGAAACCTTGTTATCAAAACTTGCATTCCAGTTATCCCATCGGTACTCTTTTTTTCTTTCTTTTCCTTTTCTTTTTGTAATCTGGCTTTAGGACTCTCGGATGGGGCACTTACAAATAACAGATGGGTTTTCGGCGTCGCAGTACTTTATCGTGGACCATTTGCGTAGAATCATTTTTTAGCTTGCAGCGGAAGCTCGTGCTCTTTGCTCAGCCTTTCTCCTCTCCTTCTTCTTCCGTTTCCGTTCCTCCTTATTGATGGTAGCCTCTTTTGCCTCTGCCGCATCGTCTTCGATTCCCGTGTCTCCTTCAACTACAGTAGTACCAACATTCTCGTCATCTTCACCATCACCACCCTCCACTAAGTCAACTTGATCTCTTTCAAAGCTCTCAAGATCCTGCCACTCGTCATCACGCTTTTTCCCAGTAGTTGCCTTCTTTCCTTTCCGTTCACTTCCCCAGTCTTCTCCATCTGTATAATTCTTCGCACCGGCGTCACCTTCCTGCAAATGCTGCTCAAGAACAATGTCTCTCCCTAAAACCTCACCCGCCAACCCCGCCTGCACGCGCTTTAGACTGTGAATCACAAGGTTAGGAGCCGAGCCGGTATTCGCCGAGACGGGGCCATGCGCGGAGAGTGTGCTGTCCGGTTGGTACGATGGATCGGTAGCTGCGCGGTTGAGATACGCGGTGAGAAAAGCATGCGCATCAGAGGGACTAATGCGGCGTGTGGAATGAATGTGGGTTGGCGGGAGAGGATTGGGCTGGGCCTGGAATGCCATTGTCGTGGAATGGACAGATGGCTTGTTCTATTCGGGTATTATGTTCTTCCTTTTTTGTGCTGCGGGATTGGAGTGCAATTGGGCTTGTTCATCTGGTGCTTTTGGCGGGAAAAATTTCCGGACTTGGGGGAGGATGTAGTGGTCCGTGCGCGGCGAATCTTTTCCTTCAAACCGTCCAGTGATACAGAGTTGGTATGATTCCTGCTGCCGTCTTGCCCGTCACAACCTCAAGATACTGGACTATATTGAAACAGAGGGTCGGTTGATTCCAATTTAATACAAAAGTACGCCAAATTGAGAGCGTCAGTCCCGAAAATGTTGTGCCTCCGTGGCAAGTGTACAATGTCCGCCAACCTCACTCTTATGAAGCGAATTGTCAACCCGATTTCTCGAACAGTGCTATCGTACGGCCGTCTTCATTCCAATGTGATTCATACCTATCTAACTAAGTATCAAACAGACAAGCCACGCCTCGACGGTCGTTCCATGGAGCGCGATCAATTTCCTTTCTCTCATCGCCAATTCTCCACTCTCTTCAACCTCCCACACGCATAACCACGCAGTCCATACCCCATACATCCTTCTTCTCCTCCCGTCATTCCTCTCCAGCTAGTGCTTCACGCCAATTCTCCACCACTGCCGCTCTGGGTGCGAAACGCGATACCTACAATCCCTCGCGGAGAGTTCAAAAACGACGACATGGGTTCCTAGCAAGATTGCGGAGCAGAGGCGGACGAGGTGTCTTGTCAAGGAGAAAAACAAAAGGAAGAAAATTCTTAGCTTGGTAAATTAAGGATTCCTAGGGTGTTGGGAAGATTACCTTCAGGAACCGCCTGAAGTTGCGTTGGTTCGATGGATGCACCATATCCGAGTAAACTAGGGTGCCTGTGTATAAATTGAAGCGGAAATTAGAAGCATGGCGAATTTATTCTACCAAGACGAGATTAGCGGTCTTGACTGAGATTTGCCCCCGGTTCTTTCGACTAAATTTCCTGTATTTATGGGCTACAAAGTGAGACATAACAAGTATTGTACTATAAGTTCAAGGCTACTTTTGTCAATCATCATCATATTGCGTTTGAAGAGCGAAACGTAGCTAGCCATAAGCCCACCCCGGGCAAACTTTATCTATGCCGTAAATAAGCCGCAGGAAGCCAGACTGGAGAAAAGAAATGATCAAAGCCACCAGGATACAAACAACGGTGACGAAGGAGGTCATGGGAAGGGAGAAAGAGACAAAAGGAAACGAGCATTTTCCTCATCCTAAAAGAAATCGAGCGCGGGAAGAAGAATCCTGGTAAAAGAAAAGCCTAAGGTGCCAACGATTTTGGAACCACATGTACCCATGATTATGATATTTTTGATGACCTAAATCGAAAATGGAGTTTCTGACATCTAAATGCACATCCCTCCCACGCCGATCAAATACGATTATATTTCTGCTTCTTGTTCATGGGAGAGGGCCAGTGGGAAAACGGACACGGTTTAATCGAGAATAGGTTCAATGGTATTTCCTCTATTAGATATTAGCATTGGATAAAGCAGGAGGATGAGGGTACTACTTACGCAACAATATTTGCCCAGCCGATTAAACGCCAATGCTTATCAATTCTTCGACTGAGGGCGATCTTTTCACCTATTTCTGTACAAGCAGGGCTAGTCAAGCTCAATTTCGCAGCGTCGGCCTTGACACCCATGACCTTAGCACCAGTAGCAGTAGAACCGATGTTCACCATGAGAACTTCGTTCTTAGCCAGCTTAGCAACCTTGGCTTGTTTGCCATCTGCAGTCTTGACACCAAGCAGGCGACGAAGGAGGAAGTAGTTGACTTCAAGCTCACTATAGATAGCAGGAAGCTTGCCACGGTGGCCAAGAACGAAACCGAGAAGACGATCAGCACGGCAGAGTGTGGGATCAACTTTTGTCCCAACACCAATAAGTCCACCAGGAACAGCAAATTTGAGGTCATTCTGCTCGGCTAAAAGGGAAATAACACGACTGAAAATCGGGCGACATTTGAGCTTGCCTTGTTCATCTCTCGTCACAATACCAGGACGAATCTCAATTTCGTCGCCAAGCTTCAACACACCAGTTAAAATAGAACCGCCGGCAACACCTCCCTTTAAGTCTTCAATTTCACAACCGGGCTTGTTCACATCAAACGAACGGATGATAATCATGTGAGGAGACGCTGTGAAGTCACGCATGGGAACGGGAATATGCGTGCAGAGGTACTCATTGACGGCATCAATGTTATATTTAAGCTGGGCAGAAATAGGAATGATGGGCGACCCGTCGGCAACCGTGCCTCGAATGAACTTCAATATCGACTGGTAATGCTGAAGGGCGCCGTCTTCTCTCATAAGGTCAACCTTATTCTGTAGAATAATGATGTGATTAAGCTTCATGATTTCAATGGCAGCCAGATGTTCGGAGGTCTGTGGCTGGGGACAGGTTTCGTTTCCGGCAATCAAAAGTAACGCTGCGTCCATGACAGCGGCACCCGAAAGCATAGTACTCATGAGAATATCGTGACCGGGACAGTCGACAAAGCTGAAAGGCTATTAGCTAATGGCTGGTGCGAAGAGCCTACCTACAAACGCTGTTACAGCAACTCTGCAGGATGGAGAAGATACTCACGAAACATGTCTCTGGAGACGATATGTACCCGTGCACCCATCTCTCTCACACGGTGGGTCTACTTCTTTTTCGCTCTTAAAACTCCTATAGCAGCCCGGACGCGGACACTCGGGATTGTCACATTTATAAATCTTCGCATTGGCATAACCCAACTTAATGGTGATATTTCTTTCCTGTTCATTCTTAAATCTAACAGTTTGTACTCCAGAAATAGCCTTCACCACTGTTGATTTTCCGTGAGCGACATGCCCAATTGTGCCAATGTTAATCGTGGCCTGACGCGCAATGATCTCGGGAGACAAGGGGGTCAATTTGGAGAGATCCAAGGTTTCTGGGTCGGGTTGTTCTGGGAGTTCTGGTTTCTTCTCTGCAGGTGCTGAAGCGGCGGATGACGGCTGTTTTAATGCGGATTTGAGTGGTTTTGTCTCTTGCTCTTCGAGGTCTTCCTGGTCGTCAAAATCTTGCTCGACGCCGTTCTGGTCGGCAGCACCAAGCACAGGCGAGCCCGGTTGGGATTCGTCATCGGAATAATCACTCATCGGCGCCATGATTGCAAGAGATCTACGGGCAGTTTGAAGCAGTGTATCGGTGCGGCCCGACAGGTGGATGTGTGGTGGTTGTAGAGAGGTTTAGCGACGTTGGATTGAGGTCTGAGAAGGCAAAAAAGTGGCTGCATTTAGTGGGGCTAAGCTTTGCTGCGACTTTTTGTTACTAAACCAAAAGCAGAACTCTAGTCCAGCCCAGCAAGTACGTCCATGTTCTTATTATCACGTCTTCTCTCTATCATTTATTCATTCAACGATTGTAATTCGACTCTATAGATATTCTCTCTCGCTCTCTCTATATATATATCCACACTATCCGTATCCCCGATGCGCCTATTCCCCATCCTCGCCACTTCCAGCTTCGCTATCTAAGTCGCTTCCCCCATCTTCATCCTCATCCTCATCCTCTTCTTCCTCGCCTAGATGCAGTCCGTAGTCGTCCTCAAAATGCTTAAGCGGCTGCACTTCGGGTTTAAATCCCAAAGATTCAAAGCCGGTTTTAATTCTCTACAGTGCGCATTAGTCCAATCAGGTCAATCCAGATCAAATAGTTATGCACCACGACGACTTACCTCTTCAAGTACAGGAGCACAAGTAATCACAACATCCGATTTACCAGGCGTAAAAACCGGGAGAATGATTTCTCGAAGAGTGTCTTTGAGCTGATCAATAGTGACAGCCCGCACTCTTTTCAAAAGCTTTTCCTTGAAATCGGGCCGGAGATTTCGGATGACCTGCCGAATGTAGCTCTCCTGTGCTGAGAGGATATAAGTGGCCTGTTCATTCGCGAATCCTGCTACAATCGTGCTAATAGCACCTTCAAGTGACATCAGAGGGTCGAGCATCACCGCTCCCGATAAATGTTCATCAATAACTTTCTTCGCTGCCTCAAACGCCTTGAACCCGTTGGGTGAGCGGTAGATGTTGAAATTGACTAGACCAGTATCAACATTGTGCCTAAAACTCGCGCCATAGGCTAAGCCAGTTCCTCGCACGGCCACCCACATGGGTCCTTCCACAGCATTCATATAGGCAATGGCGACCAGGAGCGACGGTAATTTTGGATGGTCGTAGGAATACAATCCTTTGGCGTTCGCATTCACATGAGACGAATCAATAGTCGGCATAGGCACAATGTATGCAAGCTTTCCAGGATCCTTCCCAGAGCCACTGAGCCGTTCACTTAGTTTGACAATAGGTTTGAGGGGCTTTGACATATCAAGGCCATCAATATATGGCTTCCAGGATGAAACTGGATTTGGAAGTCTTTCCAGATCACCTATGACTAAAATTCGCAGATTTTCGGGCTGGAATAAGGTCCTCCGGATTGACTCCATCCGCCGCACAACGTCCTGAGGGTCCTTCGCTAGCAACTTCTTGATACGCTTTAGGTATTTGGCCTTTACTAATGTCGACCTCGCCCGAACTATGGACTCTGGCGCATATTGGACCATATAGCGAACAGCGTCCACCATGCTACTTCCACTGCGTTTGGCGTCTGGAACGTCTGAAAACAATCTAGTCGTAACAGCTATGAGGCGCTCCTGGTCGAATATTGAACTCCATGTCAACTCCTTCAAGTACGATATGGCAGTCTGGTATTTCTCTAATTCAACTTGAAAAGTTATTGCTAACATTTCGGGGTTGCCGGGACTAGCATCCATCGTATACCCGACAGTATCTCTTTCCAGGTCAACAATCACCTGCTCGAACGAAATCCGCTTGCCATCTCGCTCGATGGGAAGGCTGAAGAAAGCCTCTGTGTAGATAGATAATAAGGGTAGAAGCTCTACCGGCACTCCTTGGGTGGATATCACCAGTGAGAATTGAACGAAATTGCTGTTTATATTCTCAAAATGGATGAATAATGCTGAGTCCATGCCATCCAAGTCAATCGATTGCTGAATTTTGTTGTCAGGACGCCCTCCTTTCAACGCAGCGCCCGATTTAGCAGTGGTCGTGTGGATGAAATGGATTGAATCTGTATCTGGTACCTGAATCTTAGCTAAGATTTCACGAGGTATGGGTTTATCATTTTCAGCCTTTGCCTTTGTTAGTTTATCAGCAAGGTTTTTCAACCCGTTATCCCCAAGCTCTCGCTTTCGCTCATCTATTCTCGCCTCCTCATCGACTTTAAACTTCGCAGCCAGTTTGGCAGAGGGAACGCCAAGGATAGAAACATGGGGAGCATCGGCCATGTACTGTTTAATAAATCCCCGCCATTGGTTGTCATGCCATAACTCTAGTTCGTCGTACTCCTTTAGGGTTGAAATCTCGAGAAGCCTGGATCCGTCCTTGTCGCCAAACAGGAAGTCGTTGATGACATAGTCCGCAAATGAGGATGCGGAGTTCTCAGTTGAAAATTTCCAGTTCCGTTTGTGCCTCTGAATACATTCGCGCATGTACTTCATGTCAATTTCGTTTTGCATAGCTTCCCTAAGCACTTCAAAAAACCGGCGCTCTACATCGCGCAAACTTTCAGTCGCGACGCTAGTTAAGGTAAAGCGAATTTCCGTCCGAGGCCTTTCATCTGTCATATAGTAAACCGCTGTAGTGACCTGCTCTTTCTCAACCAGCACATTTTCCAATAATGCAGCAGATGACCCGGCAAGATATAACAATGAAATATTGAGTGCAGCACCTATTTTCTGGTTAGCCATGTCAATGCATGTAGCTGGGGAAATTCGCGTACTTTGAATGCGATCGTTGCAATCGGGTCCTAAAAATCGAATTTCAATTTCGCCAAAGGATTCATCCTCCTCCGGGAACTCAATAGTGTCAATAACAGATGCTTCTAACGGAGGCGCTTGAACAGACCCCACCCATGGGCGCTGGAAGGGAGCCTCAGGGCTAGGAATAACATCAAGGATTGTCTCTTCAAATTTATCCAGGACAGATATAAGGTCAGAATGGTCTACTTCGCCGACAATAACCAGACACAAATTTTTGGGTTGATACATTTCTTTGTGAAAAGCGCGGATGCGTTCAGCTGTGAGAACCCGGAGCTGCTCCATCATCCCGCCAGTCTCGTAACGAAAGCCTACGCCTTCTGGGTACAATAATCGACGAGATCGTAAATCTATCAATTCAGAACAGCGGTTTTGGACACCCTGCATTTCAGAGTATACCACTCCCGCATCATGTCCAGTTCCATCGATATGGTAGACTTCGGTATAGCACCCAGCATCGGTGAGAGTGGGCGCAATGATGTGTTCTAGGTATATGGGCAAAATTAATGAGAACCCTTCCCAACCAGCAGTGTCGAGGGTGTAGGCGGTATGGTCGGTGGCGGTCCATGCATTGGTATCGGAGTACAGCCTCGTTGCTAGCTTGTCAAGGAAGCCTTTGTACTGGTAATTTCTCGAACCCATGAAGCACAGGTGCTCTAGGGTATGAGGTGAGCCGGAGTCGTCATGGATCTCCGTAGCGAGTACAAAGTACCCATAGACCTTAGGCCCTTTTTGATCTATAACGACCACTCTCATTCCAGTCTTTTCAGATTCATACTGGGTAAAGGTACTAGCGGAGTAGTCTGGTTTGAATTTTTGAAGCTGGCGGAATGGGCTTTTACCGCCATTATGAGGTACCATTTTGTCAACTACCTTGTAGCTCTTTTAGAGAATTGTGGCGGGTAAAATAGATAACTACTAAAATAAAGCTAGTTTAATTGTTAGCAGATTCTACCAGTTAGGACTCGGTCATGTCAGATTGCCTACGATCCAACCACACTGACAGAACAAGTTGGAGTTGGGAAAAGGGTAGAGGCAAAGGATAGTATAAACTGGAACTACTCTTGATGTCCATCAATGAACCGTGCGACTGGGTTTCATAAAACATAGGAGTAGAGAATATTAGGCGAGCGGAACATTGTCAGTGCGGGGCACAGCAGCTCTACACAGAAGTGACTTGGGATCAATGCGACAAAGCTGGGAGCATATCTTACTTGAGGACTGGGAACAGTCTATTAACCGCTGTTAATGGTACTGTTACTCGAGTAGACCAACACCCTGGATCCTAGTTTCTCTGTGTGTATAAGGTAAGAGGCACTGGTATAAAAAGGATAGCGAGGAGCTAAGAATCAGGAGAATTAGGAGCAAATATGCTGAGGATTAACAAGTAAGAAGAGACACTAAAGCAGAAATCCAAGCCCTCCAGGACTCAAACAGATGCTGGAGAATATTGCTCTCGCTCTGGTGTATCCCGGAAGTGCTGTGTCAATGGGATGGAGAGGCTGTTGACCTGGGGTGAAAGTTGCGGTTGATGAGCTCCGACATGTGACCTTCAGGCCATGAAGTCAATCTTGGCTCGTCATCCTCAACATTGAAATGGACAACTGGTAACTAGATCATCTCAAGGCCACCAGTTTGTTCGGCGCTATAGGTGTGTTAACTTAATCTAATAAAGAATCTCAATGCTCCGTACTATCACCTAGCTCAATGAATTTTAGAACCAGGATTTGCAATGGCATCCTCTCCAGCTCCCGACTCCATTTGTCGAGCGGTTCTCAAATTCGTGACTTACGGAGAGTTTCCCGACTCGGAAAGCCTGGTTTCTACTACATTTCCCTTGGAGATTATACCGACGGCGCAACAGGAGATAGAAAGGTCTAAAAAAAAGGTCGAGGTATGCCCAGTCGCTCAGCGTGACCACTTTTTATTTGCCCCCAGACTAATGCTCTCGCCTGATTAGAATGAAATATCCGCTCTGAGTCGAGAGACGGCGAGTAGCGTGGACGACTGGATAGCCCAAGCAAAACAATTGCATCAGGACATAGAACGCTCGAGGATAGCTGCTAGGGAAATCGTTACCCTACACGAAAAGGGTCGAGAGCTGCGTAACCGGGTTGCCCAAGCTCAATCTGAAGTTAACCGTCTACATAACGACATCTCATTCAATGACTCTTTGTTAGGCGCGCTAGAGGACGCTCGCTCTATCGAAAGTAATTTCGTTGCTGCCCAGCTGGCTCTTAGTCGTGGCGAATGGGCCGAATCTATAGATCTTTTAGAAGATCTCGAGGGGTCCCTATCTAGAACTACCTTGCCACAGAACACCAATGTTGTTAGCTTGCTATCTACAAAAGCTGCGGAATTGCGTGGTAGTGTTTCTGCCTCTCTTCGAACTGAGTGGAACTCGTTGGCTAGAATTGACGCAACATCTCATGAGCCAATGGTTACCATAAACAACAGCGGTATGTTTGCCTCCGTCGCATGGATTCCTTTGCTAACTTGCCTTAGACAAGTCTCCTGAGATCCTAGCGGGGCTTTCTAGATTACAAATACTTGACGACGTTATTGATTCTTTCCAAAAGGATTTAATTAACTACATTCTTCGACCCGTGATATCACCGGTAAAGATAGGCCAATGGCGAAAATTCTCCGTCAATAAACAAAATTTGCGTTTACTCCATACTCCGTCTCAACCGTCGATATCAGATATTTTGAATGGTCTACTCTCTGCGTTTTGTTATTTCAGAGAAAATCTGCCGTCTGTCGTTATCCAAAACCTACTCACATCTCTAGCTAGTACTTTTGTCAACCCACTAATAACGAAATGGCTATCGCCTTCAGTCCCAAATGATGTCTCCTCACTAGAGTCATTCAAGGGAACACTAGAACAGGTTCGCCAACTGATTTCTGGTTTAGAAAAGCAAGGTTGGCATGGACTGGAGGAACTAATTACTTGGACCGGACAAGTTCCCCGATTATGGCTTAGCCAACGACGTTCCAAAGCTCTGAATGATGTGCGACTAGCTATGTTTTTTAGCAGTGGCGAGACTCGAATGGTAGAGAGGGTCGAAAAAGAGCATATATTAGAGACCGATGACATACTTGCAAAAGGAAGCGGTGAGGACGATTGGAACGCAGAGTGGAGTGATAACGAGGAAAATGGTACTCCAGAAGCCCAAGCAGTCACAAAGGTGTCAGAACGAGGAGGTGAGAAGTTTGACAATGCAAATGAAGACGAAGTGGACGAATCCTGGGATTGGGATGACGAAAACGAAGAGATTCCTGTGCCTGATAAACCAAGGCAGGATACAAAATCAAACCGGCAAACCAACGGTCATAGCAATGACCAGAGAGGTTCCCAGCGAGAATTGATTCTAAAAGAGTCGTATGCCATAACAGATTTGCCGGACTGCATACTCAAGATAATCTCTGTGCAGGTCTCCGACGCTGAAGCTTTGACGAAGTTGGGGTGAGGCATTCCCGTGGTAGATCAATTGCTCAATCTACATACTAACTTGTCTAGTAGCTCGCATATACAGCTTGCCTCTTCACGTCCCGCCTTACTTGCGTTGCCTACGCTGATCGTTGCAATGTTCAAAGCTACAGCACCGGTTTTTTACTCGCACAAATTCAGTGTTAGCCAGATGTATCTCTATAATGACTGCATGTATCTCGCAGAACAACTCCGTTCATTTTCGGAGACACAGAATCTCCCCAAGCTACAGTCGGACGTCGAGGCTATCGAAAAGCTCGGCAAGGGCGCATACGGAAAGGAGCTACATTCGCAACGCACAATCTTAACTGATCTACTTGGTGGCTGCCAAGGATTTTCAAACTGTTCCGAAGAGCCTTTCCTTGGGGAATGCAAAAATGCAATGGCTGCAGCAGTTGACAGAGTGAACGACGTGTACAAGGAATGGCAACCGATCTTGTCCCGGTCAGCCCTCCTACAATCAATTGGAGCACTCATGTCCACAGCAATAAACAAGTTAATCATGGACATCGAGGATTTGAGTGATATTTCAGACGCTGAGTCACGGCACTTAGCTGAATTTTGCAACTATCTTTCCAAGCTGGAAGATTTATTTCTTCCCGATCCTAGCACGGATCCTAATGCCGCCAACCAACTAGAAGCGATACCAATGACAGCGATGTACGTACCCAACTGGTTAAAGTTCCAGTATTTGGTAAACATTCTTGAAAGTTCTCTAGCAGATATCAAGTACATGTGGGCTGAAGGGGAGTTGAAGTTGGAGTTTGATGCAGAGGAGCTGGTTGATTTGATTATAGCACTTTTTGCGGACTCGGATCACAGGAAGCGGGCTATTGGAGAAATAAGGCGGAATTCAGATGTATCTTAGAAAATAACAAAATACGAATCTATCTAATATCTCTTATCTTTTTTGCGCCTGCCCTCGACGGTTTTCTCGGAACTGCACATGTTGCCGCTTCGACCGCCGTACTAAATTTCCCCAATAAACAATTTTGCGGTTTGTGCTTAGACGAGCGCAAGATCTTATACATGAGAAGAGATAACGACTTTGACTCAGAGTAGAAATGGCAGAGACCACGACTATGGCGGCGCAACCAAACTCTACGCAGCAAGTAAGACTTAGGTTTGGCACCAGGGATGAAGACCTTGCACTCCCCGAATCGACTGGACCAATTCTTGTACCTACAGGTATGTAGTCGCTGAACAAGAAGACGAGATTTGAAGAGAGCGTGCCTAATGAAGATTATAGGCCTACGGAGGTATGCCTTATCTACCCTTGTGAACAATCTACTTGGTACCGAAAAGCCTGTACCGCTCGAATTTCTCATCAACGGCACATACCTTCGATCATCCATTGATGAATTTCTCACGGCGAACGGCATATCAGCTGAAACTACGCTCGATGTCGAGTATGTGCGTGCGCTTATTCCTCCGTCACATGTCGCGTCTTTCTTACATGACGATTGGGTGAGTTCGGTGGATGTGCTCAGTGATGGATTGAACGAAGAGAGGATTATTTCGGCAAGCTATGATGGGCTGTTGAGGATGTGGAATATGTCATCGGAGATTATTCATACCTCTCCGTCGGTAAGGGATGGAGGGCATCAAAGCGCTATCAAATGTGTGAGGTTTTCCTCACCCAGTCAGATCGTATCTTCAGGAATGGACAGGACGGTGCGGCTTTGGAAATACGTAGATCACGAAAAGGGAATAACGCCACAGGTTGAGTACTATGGCCATAAAGGCAGTGTCGATTCAATAACTGTCCATGGAAGCCGGATTTTGTCAGCGTCTACGGATCATACCGTTGGGTTGTGGTCAACGAAAAAGTCTGAATCTCCAGCTGCGCCTTCGGATTTACTCCCTTCAAGCTCGGCCAGGAGCTCCAAGCGACGAAAGCTCAATTCTTCCGTAAGCACGCCTCAACGCGGGCCATTAGCCTTACTCAAGGCTCACACTGCTCCGGTTTCTGGTGCAGTCTTCGACTCCAAAGATTCTACGGTTGGCTACTCGACCTCTTGGGACCACTCTCTCCGCACATGGGACCTTGTCACTGCCGCACTCGTTGATACCCGTACTACGTCGCATTCGCTTCTATGTGTCGAACATCTCTCTGAACATAGCCTTCTTGCTGCAGGCTCCGCGGCAAGACATGTCACTTTGGTTGACCCTCGTGCTTTGGCTACTACGGTTTCGGCGATGACACTCCGAGGACATACTAATGCAGTCGTGTGCCTTGCCAGAGATCCCGATAGCACTTATGGGTTAATAAGTGGAAGTCATGATGGTACTTGTAGGATTTGGGATATTCGGTCTACAAAGACGGACATGAACGGCGTGATCAGTGAGAGCATATATACTATTCCAAGAAAAAGTGCAGGCGACAGCAAGCGGGTGGGGGGCGATGGAGTGAAGGTTTTTGATGTTTGTTGGGATAAGAAGGTTGGAATTGTGAGTGCGGGTGAGGACAAGGTAATTCAGATAAATCGGGGAGAGGGAGTTGTCCCAAAGGTCGCCCAATAAATCGGCCTTGAAAGCTTTGGCGGTCATATCTAATATCAAGTAAAAATATTATTCTTTTGTTGCCCAAGAATTTTGAGTAGAAGGCCTTTTAAATCTGCATGAATTCACCCCAAGTTATATCTGAAATTCGAACGCCGCGCCAATGCCTCAAATCCCTGGCTATGGAAACATGAATATACACCCATCTAGGACGTCTGTCCTCCTCATAGCCTGCGGTCAATTCTATTGAGTTTGATAGCAGTTTTGATCTAGGAGCCTTCTGTCAGCCGTAACTCTCCTAATGGGCAGGAGGGCTCTCATGGCGGGAATGATATAACAACCTGTGACCTTGTTCTTTGGCCCCGCACAGGCAAATTCAATGCATGCCGCCTTCCTCGGTATGTTCCAGTGTCCTTCAACCGTCTAATGTTTTCCAGAATATCTCGGCGCAGGTCATTCTCGATCTTCATGTTCGAGAGGGCGGAGGTGATATCGAGCACTTGCTTGTTGGCCAGATCGCCAATTGTGGCGGTTGGGTGCACATGGTGGCGCGCCATGAGACGAGAACACACTGAGGGGCCAACTCCGAAGAAGGACTGGAGCGATTTCTATAGGGTCAAGGTTAGCATGGGTGCGCGGGTGAGCTGGGGAGGAAAAACTGCGTACAGAGACGAGCTGGCGCTCAGGGAAACTGATACCGAGGATGAAAACCTATGGGAAAAGTTAGCCGTTAATAGAATAGTGATCTTAGAACATACCATTTTATCGGTCGGATTGGATCTAATGGCTTGTCCTGTCGGCTCTACGCTACGATGAGTGAATGTCGAGATGGAGGCTTCAATCCAGTCCAGTAAGCCCTCGGGAAATCATTATTCCGAATGTTTCCAGCTCCCGCCTGTTGAAAGCTGGCCTCTCCTCTTCCACCCAGAGCACTTCGTCCATTGCTGGCTTTTTGCTATCATCATCGAGTTCTCCGTTCTCCCCCAATAATGTCTGGAATTAAACGTCTCCTGGCGCTGGGCTCCTTCGTCCTCGTTGCCCTTTTCTTACTCCTCTCAAGGGCTGAGGCCAAGGGACCAAAGGTCACCAACAAAGTACGGCCGCCTACATCATCCCCACTTCGAACTACAAATGCTAAGGCGTCTTCTGCAATAAATAGGTGTATTTCGATGTCCAACATGGGGATAAACCAATGGGAAGAATAGTTCTAGGCCTTTACGGCAAGACCGTTCCAAAGGTAAGCTGAAGTGAAGCGAATTGAATATATCGTTTCGTACTCTGCAAGTTCTAACTCATCTTAATAGACTGCAGAAAACTTCCGGTAAGAACGTGATGTCCTACAAGGCTACTCTCCCGCAGACTCTAATTAAGGTAGAGCTTTGGCAACTGGCGAGAAGGGCTTTGGTTATCAGGGTTCTACGTTCCACCGTGTCATCAAGGACTTTATGATTCAGGGTGGTGACTTCACCAACCACGATGGTTAGTAGTAAAGTATTGATTTCAAACCTGGTATCTGTGTATAAGCTAATTTGTCAAAAATTCAGGCACTGGCGGAAAGTCTATCTATGGCGAAAAATTCAAGGACGAGAACTTCAAGCTCCGACACACCAAGAAGGGCCTTTTGAGTAAGTAAAAATCTCTCTAGCTTCGCCGGAATACCTATAGCTAACCCTCCTACCTCCAGGCATGGCTAACGCTGGTCCCGATACTAATGGATCCCAATTCTTCATCACCACCGCGGTCACGAGGTAAGTATCACGTTAACTATGTTAATCTCCGGTTCAGTGACGAAACTAAATTTCCTCATCTAGCTGGCTTGATGGCCGCCACGTCGTTTTCGGCGAAGTTCTTGAAGGCTATGACGTCGTTGACGCCATTCAAAACGTGCCCAAAGGGTACGGAGACAAGCCCGAGAAAGAAGTCAGGATCGTCAAATCTGGAGAGCTGGAAATGGAACCGGAAGGTAGTGAGAAAGAACTTTAGATCAATGACTCCCGAATCTTTCTGAACGATTGACCCCCTTGTAATTTTCCTCTTTGCCTACCAGGATTTACTGATGGCTCGCGTGTCTAAAAGGCCGCCGTGGTCGATTTCGCACTTACTTTGAAGTTCCGGTGTATGACCCTGCCCAGCGGTAATAGCCAAGGCTATCGCAACTATGAACATGCCTCTTACCAACCAGAATGAGGGAGTCATCGTCCGCTCAGGATTCCGCCTAGGGTTTGAGGATAGTACTGTACATCTGCATAAATCAATGGTTAACATACGCATGTATAGATAGGCACTTTCATTGATTGCGGATTTGTTGTTTGCTAGATTATATAGCCCTGAGTTTTTAAGTCGGGTTAGGTTGTTAAAGTATGAAGGAACTGGGCATACATATTTAACAGCCCTGTCAAAGTAGCAAACCAGAATCCATCCATCGAGTGACTGCTTCAGAAGGCGAAGGCTTTGTGGGCCTCATATCGGTGTCTATTGTTAGAACAAGCGCCATCATACATGAGGCTTGATGTGATGCTAGATATGGGTATCAGAAATATAGAAATCCAGTACGGAGAACAGACCAAAAGTACGGATGATACTGGCGGTCAGTCGAGTCCCCCATGAAGGCCGGCCAGCACTTGCACCTAGGCTGGGCTTTCGGACAAGTAGACCAAGTGCAACCGATGGAAAAGGGCAAAATCTATAATAGCTGAGAGGCTGTCATAGAAAAAGTAAGTCTGCGTTTTGTCTTTTCTGTGGAATGGCCCTCGTGCCATCATGCAGGGATTCCGGCAGGGAGGCTTGATAAAAAGGCAGTTGAGTCTGGCTTCCTCGCCAAAGAAGTTACATCGTGGCATTGCTTCGCGAGTGGGCATTGCGATTGCCGAACTCAAGCAGAAAACGTATATTGAGATAATGGGTAGTACTAGTTATGTACTATGGTACGCGATAGCAAAAGGCTTTAAGAGATTGCGAATAGTGCTCCTGCGGAAAAAAAAAAAAAAAAAAAAAAACTAAAAAAAACTCTGGATTTCGCAAAGAGTGACACAGTAGTGGAACAAGAGACGTGAGAAGTTCGGGTAATAAACCAACAAGGACCTTCGAAGATGTTTCAATTCCAAAGCTCTGTATAACTAACTAGCAGGCTCATTTCTCAACAGTGATGAAGATTTGCTGAAGCCTGGCAACAGACGGAGGAGGAACTCGCTTGGGGGAAGCTTTTTTTTTTTTTTTGGGCATCTGTGGAATGAAATCGAATGCTGCAAATAAACAGGCTGTGGTCTTGGGGAGTGGAGTGCAAAAAAGGATTGACTCCACAGACCAAGGCAGAATTCTGCCCTGAGTTTGTTTTCTTTTCCATGTGATAGACGCAGTCTGGATAGTTACTCTGTAGGTGTTGAGTTGGTTAGCTAGCTAGCTAGTTAGTTAGCTCGCGCGTAGTGATGAGTCCGTTTATAGAGGATGATGGCACTCGCCAGTTGAGGTGGATGCGTTTCCGAGGGATCCCGTCAACAGCTGTCTTGTCGCTTGTAACTGGCTATATTTGGCGGCCATGATGTGCTGTGTATGCACCTAAACTTACTGCATGTATGTACTGTACATACGAGCGAAGTAGCATTAAGATCAAATGTCAGATGCGTTGACTCTACAATGGCCGAGGAGGTATTTATTTTATTATTTTTATCTTTTCGTGCAAGAAGATGCCAATGCGTGAGAGCATGGGTTCAGTGAGAGAATGAGCCAATTGTGACGCTGGTGGAAGAACATCTGACGTGAATAAGTTGACATGCAGGGTTTACACAAGGAAATACATCCATTCTCCAAGAAAGTATCCCGCGAAGAAGAGGAAAAGAGTGAAGAGAAAGTCATGGCGAAGAGGGGACTCCGGAAGCGATCCGATGATGATCGATCGGCAGAGCACTAACTAACTATGCACAGAGTAGAGGGGGGGAGAGACAGAGAGAAAGAGAGAGAGAGAGAGAGAGAGAGAGAGAGAGAGAGAAGAAGAACAGGGAAGTTCGTGCTCTCATTTCAGTCAGATTTCTGGGCTTTGGGATGACCCAACAACAATCTCCACATATTAGTTACTAATATTGACTGTCGAGGTCCTGGCAATTTAGACTTGGGCCATGGGGAGAAAGAGAGCAAGAGAGAGCGAAGAGCGCAAGGATCCATGGATTTAATTAGTTAGTCGTGGGTTTGTCTCGAACAATCTTCGCGCAGTCCTTAGTCACCGATTGCCAGCTCCATTAACTAGATAGAGGGAGGGAGAGAGCAAGGAAAATATCGCCCTGAAATCAGGCGGGGGAAACACAGCATCAATGCTTTCGCTCGTGATAACTATGTGGAACTCACTACTCCTAAATTGCTTCAAAACCACGACGACTATCAACTAGTTTACCAGAGCCCACTCTGCCCCCGCCCGCCCGCCAGGCACCAAGTTGCTCAGACACGACGACGCTCAATTGCGCGCGAAACCGGACTGAAGTGAAGGCCGGTACTTTGAATTTCAGCTGTCAGTCCGGGGTAGGGAGTAGGGGGTTGGTTAACTCCTTCACTATAAGCCGTCCGACTATGCTTACTACCGTTGTTAATCCGCAAGGAACCACATGTTGTGTAGTGTTAGTTACATATTATACTCCATATGTTCGCTGGCTCTGTCCTCGGCCCCAAGTACCACACACGCATGTGAAAAACAAAAAAAAAAAAGGCCCGTTTTCCCCCTTTTTTCGCTCTCCACCCCCGCGTGCTTAATCCCAATAGACTACCATCACATCCAGGAATCCAATGGGTCATGGCGAGGATGGGCTGGGGTTGGAATTGGTCCAAGCAGCAACGCTAGAATTGGGAATTTGGTCTAGCAGCTGAATATACTCCAGATAATGTGAGACATGGGCCTGGAAATGAACATATAAAGAGCCCACTCCGCTGCCCCCCCGTCTGGTTGTTTTTCTTTCCTCTTACCTGTCAACCTCCAGTACTCGCAGACAGAAACCCCTGGCACGCCGTTCTTTCAAAGCAATCGACGCTCTTTGACTCTTAATTCATCCTCTTCCAACGTCAAGATGAAGTTCTCCCACACCCTCGTTGCTTTCGCCACTGCCGGCCTTGCCGCTGCCCAGCTTCCAGATATCCCACCTTGCGCTGTATGCTTGCTGCTCCCATTAGCTGCCCTGTCTTTGGTCTATGCAAACCGGTTTTGCTAACAACATCATTTTTGTGTCATTTAGCTTCTCTGCTTCGTCGATGCTCTCGGTAGCGATGGCTGCTCCAAGTTGACCGACTTCAAGTGCCACTGCTCCAAGCCTGAGCTTCCCGGAAAGATTACTCCTTGCGTCGAGAAGTCTTGCCCCGAGCTCGAGGCCCGCATCTGTATGTTCTTCATCTTCTTTTTTGTTCCGGCCCGCGGATTCTGTACATGGTAGTAAGATAGGAGGTGACTGACCATATCTATTATAGCCGTCTCCAACATCGTTGTCGACCAGTGCTCCAAGGCTGGTGTCCCAATCAGCATCCCTCCAGTTGACACTCGCACCCCCACTGCTCCTGCTCCCACCAACACCGACTCCCCTAAGCCAACTGCTTGCGTTCCCAAGCGCCGCCGCGCATAGATTCATGAAAGCTAGGTTCTGACACGTCTGGGATGACGCATGGGTGGAATTGGTACTCCTGCTGGAGGTGGCTCTCTGTGAACAGTTCCGCACTTTGTGCTGCTCCTGTAAATAGTAATACAGCATAATCAAAACAATAATACACACACATGTATTGTGAAACATGCTTTTCCTTTTCCTTTTCCGTCCTTCCTTTTTTTTCTTTCCTGGCGTTAATTGTTGCGAATTGGACAGATTGAGGCCTGCACTAATGGATGAAAAGTCCGCTGGTGAGTGTTTGATTCGGTTGACCTGTTTGTAGTGTTTGCAGCTGCCACGGGGGGTAAAAAGGCTTTTTGTGGGTTTTCTGTTGAACTTTCCAACTGCGCTTTGCCTTTTTCTTTGTTCTCAAGCCGGCTTTCGCCTCACCGGTCAATTTCTAGACGATTAACTTACCGTCGGACTGTGTGGCCCTGCAAGCTCGTACTCTTTACTCGCAGGACATGCGGGTATTATGCCACAGACCCGACGCGTAGAGAAAACGCCTCATCATTGACTTTGTTGACTGGAGACTGTTAATGTAGGCCCAGGCTTGCTAATGCACACAAGCCTGGTGACAGAATGACTCCTGCCACAGAATATCGCAGACCCAGGATGACGACAACGACGAGAAAGGAGAGAAGAGATGGAGGAATGGGAAGCCTGTGTTCTCAAAAACCGTGGCGAACCTGCTCAACGGCTCGACTTGCATGCCATCTCGCTGGGTTATCCTCGTTGCCCAAAAAAAAAAGAAAAGAAAGGAAAGGAAAGAAAAGGAAAAAGGAATTAGAGGTAGCACACCCGTGTGACAGCTCTGATCGCATTTAGATGATCGGCGTCCCGTGGAATCCAGAATTCGCTGCCTTCATCCATTTGGCTCGCGTTTCTCGACATGTATATAACCGTCATTGGCCATCCACGTTGACAAAAGTCTGGGAGTAAGTTGGCGATGCTAGTTAGGTAAACGTATTTACTTTTTTTCCCTGGGGCCATCCGCCACTGACATCCAATTGTCCTACCTATCGCTTGACCGGCCTTGACAAACGGGCGGGCGGTAAGCTTTAAAGGAACTCTCATGCTTGTTCCGCGCAAAATCGGCAATCCATATGTAACTAACGATTCCTACCTTTGACCACCATAAATCATGCCATATTCTCGTGAACAGTCCTAGGTATTACCTCCGAATGTGTGGCTGTCTATTTGATACCATACACAAAAGTGCGGAGCTACGACTTTCCCTGTAGCTTTTGGATTTCAGTCCTCCATAACTATGCTATAACTTACCACCGGACCCATTTAACGAGATCAAACGGCAAGAGACCTATCCGAAAAGCCTCGGCCGTGATCGTGGCTTTTTCCCTCTTTCGTTTCTTTTTTGTTTTCTTTCCCTTTCCCGCTCATTTGCCTTTAACCCGCATGGGTCAGATGGCTTCCTGTGGAAGCTAAATATATCTCAGTGGAGAAGCCAAATCACTCTGAAATTAAAAGCGGGCATCGAGTAGTTCTTAAATCGAGACATTAACCGGATGGGGTGTATTCTTCACGCAAGATGTGCTGCAAACACTAGCTCCCAGGGATTCTTTTTGTTTTTTTAACTGCCGATTGCACACTTGTTCCGCATCCATAAACGAAATATCCCTGGGTGTCAGAAAGAAGGAAGGAAAGGAAAAAGTACTATTCAAGACTGGGAAAAAAAATGCCTCCAAAGAACCGTAAGGTCGGAGCTCCGGAGTCTTTGGCTTCGCAATCGCCGTCGACCTCTGAAAGTCCGATAGACGATGAACATGAGACTCGGTCCAAAGAGTCACAAGATGTCTTTCACTTTGTCAATGTCAATCCTATATCCGAAATGCAAAAGTCACATAATCGAACCGTTATCCGCTCGCATGCCAGCAGGTATATCTGGCGTCAACATCGCGCTGGTCGGTCGGACAAAGCCGGTACAAAAAGGCCGTATGCCAGAGATTCGGGTCCTACTTCCCCAAGAACACCATTGCCACGTCCGAAGCAGTCTACAAAACAGACACCTTTGCCTTCTCAAGTCTCTGTGAGGCGTAAGGAAGATAAGCCAAAAGCAGCTTCGGACTCGCCAGCAGCTGAATTCGAGGCAACTCTAGCCAACGATGCAAACGTGAACCAAGCTCAACCTACTACGGATGAAGCGTCACCGTTGTCCCCTGTTTTATATCAGCAGAAGACGAGTCCG
This sequence comes from Amauroascus verrucosus, assembly GCA_001430935.1. Classification (NCBI taxonomy): domain Eukaryota; kingdom Fungi; phylum Ascomycota; class Eurotiomycetes; order Onygenales; family Onygenaceae; genus Amauroascus; species Amauroascus verrucosus. Next base: position 103,532 of record LJPJ01001582.1, read on the forward strand.
GTATATGTTTCTCCGGCCTATACGGCCATAGGGACTGCTCCTGGCCATGTCTCTGGCACTTTCAACCAGTTAACTGCCTGGCTAGCAGATCCAGCCCATATCTATCCATCAATGTTGGGTGAGTCAGTCATCAGCAAGCTGATGCGATATGGTAAGTGATTTACAACTTACGCTCGCTCGTTATAACTTTATGGTACGGTGCATTTTACCTGGATTTTGAGGAAGCGAGATATTGGACTCTTAAAGCAAACTTATGGGTCGCCCTTTGCTGACCACTACTAGCCGCATGTGAACTTTGGCCTGGACTTGTACTAGGTGCCTCGAATCAACAATGGGATCGAGAAGAAGTAGCAGAGAGCTGGCTGCCGCGGGCAATGAGCAACCCTCCTCTATTTACTGCGTTTTTATACGGCGCGGCGGGACACATGCAAACGCGAAAGCGCCTCGAGGGTTCACAGTTTTGCCCACAAACACGTGAAGAGAAACTCGAGCAGATTGTTTGTGAAACCGAGACGATCAAAGAGCTAAATAAGATGATGCAAGATCCTTCGCAGGCGTGTTCGGATGAGATCATCCTGGCGGTGTTGTGCATGGCGTTTAACCGCATTGATTATTCCGGGTGGGACGTGTCGGATCCGTGGCCGAAGGCGCCGTTACGCAATTTGCAGTGGCTGGACGTGTATGGGGGACTATCACTTAACCATCATCACGTCAAAGGCCTTCTTGCTCTAATCCAGATGAGAGGAGGTCTTTCGCAATTGAAGCTGCCTGGTTTAGCCGAGACGTTGTCAACGTAGGTAGCTCTCGTTTATGTGCCTACATCGAACATGGATTTACCTACTCACCCTCCTACAGATCAGTGATCATGCTATCGACCAAGAATCTAGTCAAGCCGCGGCTCCCATTCGTGCCCATATTCAAAGAAAGTGCAGAAGGCCGGACGCCTCGCTGGCCAACGGCGATGAACCCTTGCGCGCCCGACGATAACAACCAGTTAGACGCTATTCTCCAGGCTGGCCTACCAAAAGACATTAGCGACATCCTTGGAAACATGCGAGAGTACAACAACGTCGTGAATTTGTATTCGCAAGGGCTTCTCCCGAAGCTCGAACTAGCGGTGATAGCTGACCGGCGAAACTGGATTCAGTATCAGCTTGTCTCGCTGCCTTCAATCTATGAGCTTCCTGAACAATTCTCGTACGAGCACAAGAAATATGAAATGTGCCGACTGGCAGCAACGGCATACAGCATGCTTATCATCTTCCCGCTCCCGGCTGCGAACCGACCGTTTAAGCAATTAGCGTCGCTGGCGAGAAGCGCGCTCATTGAGTCGGAGCCGCTAGCCACGTGGGAGGGGGCGAGGGGAATGCTGCTGTGGTCACTGGTGTTGGCAGGAATGGCGGCGAAAGGCACGCCGCATAGGCGGTGGTTTGTGGATAGGCTTGCAAAAGCGCTTGCATTTGTAGGCCCAGGAACATGGGAAGAATTGAAGGAAGAGTTGACGGGGGTGATGTGGATGGATAGCGTATGCGATATGGGTGGGCAGGCGTTGTGGAAGGAAGCAATGCGGACCGGTAGTGATGGAATGATTGGGTGAAAGGGATAGTTGGGTATTCCTGTCTCCTTTTTCCATTTGTGTTTTCCTGTTTGATGATGGTTATGTGCTGCGTACACGAACGGAAAAGAAAAGAGGCCCCCTCCTCTTTCTTTTAACGAGCGTGTTATGTGTGACTTCTGAGCAATGGTTTCATCCGTGGGCATGATGATACTGCCCCTATCTGCTACAGCATGTCTGTTTCAAAAAGAAAATCTCTGGCCGCCTGGATTGACAATTACGAAAGCGCTGAACAGCAATTTCAACAATTTTTACCTGTAGTACTAAAGTACGGGGCAACAGGCGACAATCCCTGGTTTATCCTGATTGAAAACAAGGCCGCTACGAGACAAGCTGAAGAAGACGACCCAAGACCTCTGTAGTTAATCCGATCAAGGTTTAGCTCTGCTGATGTGTCTTGCGGGAGATGTTGTTCTGGGGGTGGCGAAGCATGGAGGCGGCAAAAATTGTGAAGAGCTTGGGTGGGTTTTTTTTTTTTTTTTTTTTTTTCCTTGGCCTTGGGCCGTTTTTGACTTTTTAGGGTGAACAAGTACGGAGAATACTGGCAGCAACAAGGGCTGGCACAAACCCCTGAATGAAAATGTTGGCAAAACTCGGAGAATTTCCTGGCTGATGGGCGATAAAAGAGATTTCGTGGAAGACTTGTTGTGGTGCGTAGGGGTGAAGGTCGGGGAGGCAAAACTCAAGACGAGCATTGAGCTAAGAGCTGCCAGTCCTTGAAGGCGAGGAAGGATCTCGAACGGCCGACTTTTGAGTTTTGAATGTTATTAGAAGTTTTTTGGAGTTTGATGTCGAGCGGTGGTTGGCTGCGACCGAGAGAAGAGAATTTCTTTTTTTTCTCCTTTGGAATAAAATTCTGTTTGAGCCCTACTAAACCATAATGGGACTAGCGTGGACTGGGAGGTTTTTTTCCCACTCTCATCTCCCTCTTCTCCCTTCTCTCTCTCTCTCTCTCTCTCTCCAACTTCATCCCTTCATCTCATCCACTTCTCATCATTCTTCCCCCCGTTCTCATCTTATCCCTCCTCCCTCGAGACTTAATTGTTTTCTGTCTTCCTTTTTTTTTTCTTTTCCTTTTCTTCATCAACTCTTCTTCTTTTTTCTGCCCCCCCCCCAAAAATAGAGCTATAGCTAGATCTGAGAGAGATACAGTTCCCTTCTGTTTTTTCTGTCTCTCTTTTCCAGGTCATAACCCACTTTCTTAACACACAACGCCACCTCGAGTCTTGAGTGAACAGTTCTTCCTTTTGAGAAAAGAAACTTGCTTTCTATCTCTGTCACTCTTTTCTCTTCAGCTTGTCCTTCAGATCTGTCGTTACTTATCTGAAGCCCTTGATCAAGTTTTTCTTTCCTGCTTCTGGAATCAGCCCGAACCTACACTTTTCGGAAGAAGAAATTCTCAAGAAATTTTCACTCCTGCAAATAATCACCTAGTATTAGGTATGTTGGAGCTTTTGAGCCTGTCTTTTATCGTTCTTGGGCTAACATCATCACAGTCATCGTTCATTAGACCAATAAATCATCATGGCTGACTCCTTGAAAATTGCTGGTCTTTCTCTCGACGACTCTCAACACGCCCCGAATCACGCCACCGGACGTGCTCCCTACATTCCTCCACATCTCCGTAGCCAGCAACGCAGTGGCCCTCCTATGCCCGTCGACGGTCCTGCTCCACAAGCTCGTCCACCGATCAACACTGGCTCTTGGGGTGCTGGGTATGTTACTTTGCCTTTTCTTATCTCTTCCCTGGTTTACTTCCTCTGTTTCCAGCTCAGATCAGTTACTAATTCGTGAAGCAAAAGTGGTGCTCCGAACAATTTCAGTGCTCCTCGAGCAAATACAAACGGTGCTCCTGCTTGGGGTGGTGCCGGTGGTCCTGCTCGTTTCGACCCAAATGCCTACGGTCACCCGGGCCACCGTGGAAATCAGAATTATGGCGGTGCTGCCAGCGGTGGTGGTGCAGCTCGTGGATCTGGTGATGGCCAGTGGCGTGATGGAAAACATATCCCCGGCCCACCCAACGCCCGTGTTGAGCGGGAACTTTTTGGTGTGCCTAACGACCCTTCTAAGCAACATACAGGTATCAACTTTGCCAACTACGACGATATCCCTGTTGAAGCCTCTGGTCACGATGTCCCTGAACCAGTGACTGCATTCACTAACCCACCTTTGGATGATCATTTGCTGTCCAACATCAAGCTCGCCAGCTACAAGACGCCAACACCCGTCCAGAAGTATTCTATCCCCATTGTCATGGGCGGCCGCGATCTCATGGCCTGTGCTCAGACCGGTTCCGGGAAAACGGGTGGCTTCCTCTTCCCAATTCTCTCACAAGCATTCAAAAATGGCCCCTCTGCAGTCCCAGCACAGAACCCGAACCAATTTAGTTATGGTCGTCAGCGAAAGGCCTACCCAACTTCCCTGATCCTGGCTCCAACACGTGAATTGGTTTCTCAAATCTACGATGAAGCTCGCAAATTCGCTTACCGTTCCTGGGTTCGCCCATGCGTCGTCTATGGTGGTGCTGATATTGGATCCCAACTTCGTCAGATTGAACGAGGTTGTGATCTTCTCGTCGCGACTCCTGGACGTCTCGTCGATTTGATCGAGCGTGGTCGCATTTCCCTCTGCAACATCAAGTACCTCGTCCTTGATGAAGCCGATCGTATGTTGGACATGGGTTTCGAGCCACAGATTCGCCGGATCGTTGAGGGAGAGGATATGCCGCCTGTTAGTGGACGACAGACCCTCATGTTTTCAGCTACATTCCCTCGTGATATCCAGATGCTTGCCCGCGATTTTTTGAAGGATTATGTGTTCTTGTCTGTTGGTCGTGTTGGGTCCACTTCAGAAAACATCACGCAGAAGGTCGAATACGTTGAAGATGGCGACAAGCGTTCCGTACTTCTCGATATCCTCCACACTCATGGAACTGGGCTTACTCTCATTTTCGTCGAAACCAAGCGCATGGCTGATTCACTATCCGAATTCCTCATCAATCAGAATTTCCCGGCCACTGCTATTCACGGAGACCGCACTCAGCGTGAGCGTGAGCGGGCCCTCGAGTATTTCCGCAACGGTCGTTGCCCTATCCTTGTTGCCACCGCTGTTGCTGCTCGCGGTCTCGATATTCCCAACGTCACCCACGTCGTCAATTACGATCTCCCTACTGATATTGATGACTATGTGCATCGTATTGGTCGTACAGGACGTGCAGGTAACACCGGTTTGTCCACCGCTTTCTTCAACCGTGGCAACCGTGGGGTTGTCCGTGATTTGATAGAGTTACTCAAGGAAGCTCACCAGGAGGTCCCTGCGTTCTTGGAAAACATTGCTCGCGAAGGTAGCGGATATGGCGGCCGTGGTGGTGGCCGTGGCGGTGGTAGAGGACGTGGTGCGAATGCTACTCGCGATATGCGCCGCATGGGTGGTGGAGGCCCACCAATGGGCGGAGCGCCATCCTACAGTGGTGGCTATGGCGGTGCGAACAGCTATGGAAGCGGCGGATATGGTGGCACCCAATCCTATGGCGGATACGGCGGTGGTTACGGAGGCGGTGGTGGCAGCTACGGCAACCCGTCCGGTCCCACTGGCCCATCTTCTTGGTGGTAAACCGGACCGTAGTCTCTTAACATGGCCATTGCGAGTCTCGGTTGAATCTTTCTCTCCTCTCAGCTACTCCTTCGATATAGACGAACGGTTCAGGCGGAGCTCCGGGAGGTTTTCGCCCCGAATAGTTTGGTCATCATTTGCGACGAATCTCTTTTTAATCGATTCCTGCTATCGCTATTTTTGCTTTTTTTCACGTTGATTCGGTTTACGGTTTAGATGCGCTGTTCGATGCAGTCCGATCTTCTTTGCTTCCGGGCCTTATTTGCATGGTGGTCGTTGGGCTTATCCAATCGAGATTGCATGAACATCATAGATAGCGTTGCTTTTTTCCTCTTTCCGCGACCGCTTAATTCAGATACCCCATTATGTCGTTCAGCCACTGAAAGAGGAGCTGGCTCGAGCGAGTTGCCGAGCGGGAAGGCAATTTTGCTTTACGTTTTCCTCCGAAAAAAAGTGCTTTTTACGATTTTCATGCTGTCTAATGTTTGCCCGAACTGCATCGATCCGCGTGTTTTCAAATAGATCTCTTGTCTGTTTTTTGCTTTTGATTTCGTGAGATGTCTGTATTTTACGGTTGTTTTGTTCTGTGTTTTCCCTTGCTATGTCTCTTACGGTTCATTCACCGTCGGTATACGTGCTTCGATTCTACCCAATCTTCAAAGAGTGTCCGTTTTTTGTCTGTTTTCTTTTCGCCTCCGAAAAGGCTGGGCGGGGAGAACCTTGGTGTTAATAGAAGCGTTTACGTGGCACTGAGCGTGTTCCTCCTCGCGCGTGGCGAAACGACGGTGGTTAATAGACGGGTTCTTTTTTGCATTGCATAACGGCGTTGGTTTGAATTTCCAGCCGGCCCATGAAACAGGGTGGGAAACAGTTCTCTTTCCATCTGCGGGTTCGATGAGGTTACCTTAAAAAGTTTTCGATATCCTTTGAGACGATTTCGTTTTCTTTCGGACTTGGGTGATGGGAAGGAGAATTTAAATGGAGATTTGAACACGCACACTCAAAGCGCGCAAGCTTTGGAATCTTCGAAGCACGTCCTCATTAGCAATGAGCTCTGGGAGGCGGGTTGTGGTTTTCCGCTACTGTTATTGTCTTCCCCTTCGGGTGAATCCTAATAGTTATTAGTTTGCAATGGTACATAAGGAGGAATAAACATGCGCCTTTTTTAATAGATCCCTTGAATTTTTGATGAATTCTGCCGACTCTATGTTAGTAGATTGTTTTAGTGTTAAAAGTGCCCGGATTTTCCTATTCTCCATTCACCATACGACTGTGAATATCTGTCAGTTTCGGTAGGAAGCTACAGGTAGAGTAAGGAGTAGAACGAAAGGCAATGTCATTGAACAAGACTAAATCATATCAGACTTGAGGTAGTGGATGTGCATGCAGCTACTATTGTTTGACTACGCCTTTTTCGTATGGTCGACAAACTTGATAACCTTGTTCCCAGTTTTGCTACGCTCAAAATCGTCGGTGCTCTGAACAAAGGTTACCTTGAAAAGGTGTTCATTGATGGGGAGGTATCCAAAGAATTTTTGGAGCCTTGTGACCAGGCCTTCGGCAGACAACAGCTTGCTATCTTCTGCGTTGGATCGGAAAATGCGTATTTCTATCGCAACCTCTGGTGTGCCTTCTGTGTATCTGAGAGCGATCTGCCACTGCAAAATTCCGTATTCCTCCGTGCGCATCAAAGCTTCGATCTTGTCAAAGGTGAAATATTCGGCGAACCACTTGAAACTAAACCGTCGATCACGTCCGTACAATCGCAGAAGCTTGAGGTACGGAGCTTCAGTGGCGGGGATTTTGGCTACAGCATCCGGCGGCAATGGATGAATAGAGCCCACGTCGCCGGAGATGTATCTGACCAGAGGATTCCGTAGTCGCTGCAATGAAGTTTGGACAACAATCCCCGCTTCACCTTCAGGAAGCTCGGTACAAGTATCAGCAGAGTCCTCGGTCCGGTCCGGGTCCTCCACCGAGAGTGGAAGGATTTCGATCACCATTGTGCGAGTATCGTAGATAAACTCTACATAGTCGTCGTTTGTATCACCGGTTAAGTCTAGGTTGGCCACTGCCCAAGCTCCAGCCTCTGAGCTGCCTAGAATAGAGCAGATCGCCACATCTCCCATGACAGACCTGATAAAGGCTCGCTGCGAGCGGACCAATGGCTCGGATGTATACAAAACCTTGGTGATTTTGATAGCCTTTCGTTCCTCGAGTGGAAGCGAAGATATATAGGCAGCGAGCTGGACCATCTGGCTTCCATCTCCAGCAACGACGTTAATTCCATAGTTTATGACTGCCTTGACGACATCGGCATGGGACATGTAGTGCCCGGCGCAGAAAACACCTCCGCCAGCTTGCTCAACGATCTCTGTTACTAAGTCGAGGGCTCTATGAAGCATAGCCTGTCAGTTTTGGCAAACTCCGCTTAACGGACGGCACAAAATCAGTATCAGGATAGTAGATGGCAATTGTATGTACCTGTAGAAAGAGCCTGATATATGCATCGTTAGCATCCAATCCCCCGGCTCAATCAGGCGACAATTTTTGATTAGCAAGCCAACAACGTCCCGGTGTTGTCGGTTCTCTACTGAATCCGTGACGAAGACCATTGGGACACCTCCTGACCCTCCGCCAGTGACGCTGATATATGCCTGTAGCCGGTACGCATTCTGAGGACTGGTGTCACTAGAGAGCCGCTGGATTGCTCGGTACCTGATGGTTTTTGACCACGTTAGTGAAAAATGAAATAGCGAAATGGAGAAGAAAAACCGCGCTGGTGTGCAAAAAAGGACTTACAGCGTGTCTTTGCGCGTAAGAGGAAATCTTTTCAGATCGGCTGCATTTTGCTCATTGGATTTAGTAGCAGCTAGAATCTCAGCGACAGCTCCAGGTGTCGGCGGGTATTCAGTGTCAGAGTAGAACGGATGAGTTTGAGCAACCGCAAGGACATCTGCGACTGAGTAGGATTTAGGCGCCATCCTTGCTAGTTCTCAGAACACCTTTCAGATTCAATTTTTGCTTTTCTCCAAGACTGGCTTATGTGAACGATATGGAGGACTAAAGAAGTTGATTGATGGGAGTTGAGTGGAAGGCTGAACAGCTGCCTCCTGGGATCCCGCCCATACATACATATACCATCATTCGCTGCTGACTCCTGTACTGTGATGGCTTTGCCTGAGTGGCGGGAATGAATTGAGTCCGTGATAAACCATTCTCTAAGCGAAGTCTGCAGAAATCATAATTAAGTCCAATTGCGATGTGTCAAGGTGAACTTGCCCACGATATCTGGTTGGAATAGAAATCTGCTAGCTGCACATCACTATTTTTGTCTTTGCTTTCTTTTCTTTTTTTTCTTTTGTTTTTTTTCGTGGCTTGACTGACGCCGGATGGCGATGGTGACTGTGGTTATGGTAGATCCTTGTTAGTCTCAGCCAGCCTGCGGACTTAAAAAATATGATGCAGCTCATTTTGGTGACATCCAACGCCACGGGGGAGCAAATCCGTGTCAATTTTTTTTTGTATTGTATGAGAATCGTCAAAAATACAATCGACGTCACCTTACTCCATAAATACTACCTAGAAATCGATCGCATGTAGTAGATATATATTCTCCCGCCGAGGATATAGTGCCGAGAGTGAATTTTGGTTTTGACGGGCTCGGAATCCCAGCTCCCAACTCTCCCTGGAAACGCGCAACTAAACTATAGCAAAACTAGTGCACTCTGCGCCCGGAACTTTGATGTCAAACCTAATTGGCAACCCAAGATCGAACTACTACGTCGATCCCTTCATCTAAACACCCCCACGACCATGGCTAACCGAATGATATGTCAGTGCTTGAAGATTTGCCTGGCATGCTCACAGAAGCCAAGGAATCTCCAGTGGTCAATGGGCGAGCGTCCCATCGCACTCGGCGCAGGTGGCGACGTAGATCCTTCACTTCACTCCTGGCATGAAGCCACCGTCGGTTGTTAATCAGAATGATTGACCCGCGTGGAAGTAATTCAGGTGTCAAGTGTATCGTCGCTGCTTTCGCCTGGGGACTCTGCAGGGTTGTCCCGAGATCTCGTATCGCCGATTTAGCGCTGTCTGTCAGCGGAGTCAGGATTTCCTCCCGAAACCGCAGCTCAGGCGCTCCGTTGCTAGCGTCTGTCCCCAGCAAGCCCACGGTGATGTGTTGCTCGTCACTTTTGATGAATTCTGCTGGCACTTTGATGCGATACTCGGGCTTGGACAAGGCTACTCTCGTAGATAGAGGTAGGAGATATGCAACTCTCTCGACATCCAGTATAGACAAGGTTCCTCCACCGCATTGATCTGGTTGAAGCACCTGCAAGGCGAAGAACCGGGGGGGAAGATGTTCGTAGCTGCAATCTGTATGCCAGGGAAAGTCCTGATCGGTTTCTGAGCGAGCTGGTTTGGAAGCTGTTTGGGAAGGCCCAGGAAGAGGACGGACGTCCCAGAACCAGCCTCGAGACGCGGAGTGTGAGATGGGCAGGCCATGTCCGTGGTATTTATTCAAATTTAAGATCAGTTGCTGCAAGTAGCGGCTCTCGTCGTCTTCAAAGCCCAGTCGAATTTTCAAGACCCCTGTAGCATCGAGGCGTTCGTGAACGGAACGTACATGATTCTGCTCATTTGCACATGTGATATGAGGAACATGGACTTGGGAGATATGGCGATGATAACCTGCAAGATTGTATTAGCATACTATGTGTGATTCCACTCTAGATGCTGCTACCAGCTAGGTGTTACACTTACAGAATGCCATCCGGGGCCTGCCAATGGCTCCCAAACCGGGTCTAGAGATGCTGCGGATGGTACGCAACATTGTTCCAGGTCACACTCTGCTTTCTTGTGTTTGTGAACCTTCGACCTGGGGAAACCCTCGGGTGGAGGGAAATCCAACCAAAGAGAGACAGAGAGAGTTGAAAGCACCCTTCCTTCTTCCTAATTGAACACGAATACAATATATGTGATATTCGAGTGTTTGTGGTTCGTGTGCAGACTGTCGACGAGACGGCTAATCCCAACACCTTTGAAGGCAGGAAGCTTCCTGATAACCCCTCAAATACGAGCTGCATTGGAGCTGTAGCTGTCACAGCCAACTCTTCACGCACGCCAGAAACCATGCTTGGTTTGCAATTCATCTCGTGAAGTGGTGAATGCTTGGTGTCAGTCAGTATTTCAATCCGTCCTGGTGTGATGAGCAAGAAAGGTTAGCTTTGACGACGCCATCGAACTGAATTGGTGGTCGATCAAATCCATTCGTGGTTATCCGTCAATCCCCCCTTGCATGCTCAGACAGCCTCACCGTTGTCAATCAGGGGGGAAATGTCCGGATCTTCGCCCCTCCCGTTCAGCGCGAAAAAATAATAGTAATAAAAAAACGTTAATTAAGCCGAGCTATTAGTTTTTACTAAACAAAAATCAGCCACAGGCGAGCATTCAGCAGGAGGCAAAAAGGGAAACAAAGGAAATTATCGGTACGCATCCCTGAAAGAGGGGACTGTGGCGATCCCAAGGATTCATTGCGATATGAGTTACGAGTGAGGAGCGAAAGGATTTGACCAGCGAGTTTATCAGTGAATAATTCGTCAACACTGTTGAACAAACCGAAGATCCGGACTAACGAATAACTAATCTGGGATTCGATTCCAAGCTACTGCGATTCGACTAAATTACCTTGTGCAAGGGGAGAGAACGCGAACCTCAAAGGCACACGACACGAGCTTTCCAACTCTTGCATATAAGGACCAAATCAAGCACACTATTCAATAGCAACAACCGCATCCTTGGCATTGTTTGCGAACACTTCACTTACCCTCCATGTCGACGGTCAACCAAAAGCCTTTCCCATCCGCTTGCGGAGCGGAAGTCATACCATCTGCAGTTCATACAGCAATCCGAAAGCATTTGAACACGGATCCCTACCACAAAGAATCCTTCTTCATCGGCGACGAGCCTTATATCCATAGCCAGTTGGAATCATGGGAAGCCGGGTTCGGCAATGTCCAGCCGTTTTACGGTGAGATTCCAGTCATCTCGACGTTGAGCATCCTTGACTGACCGTCCTTTTGAAGCTGTCAAATGCAATGACAACCCTAACGTCTTGAGAATCTTGGCAAAAAATGGAATGGGTTTCGATTGCGCTTCAAAATCAGAGATCAAACGGATCCTTGACCTCGGGGTTGAGCCGGATCGAATTCTCTATGCTGCACCTTTCAAGTCAGAAGACCACATTCTTTATGCCAAGGAACGGGGTGTAAACCAGACAATGTTCGACAGTGAGGACGAGCTCAGGAAGCTGGCCCATTACTTTCCCACCGCTGAATTGTACCTTCGTCTATGGGCAGATGATCCGACTTCGCGAGTTCGTCTCAGCGATAAATTCGGAGTACAGCTACCACAAGCTAAAGAGCTGCTCACATTAGCAATGGAACTCAACATGAAAGTGGTCGGTCTTTGCTTTCACGTGGGCTCGAACTCAGAGGACCCTGATGCTTATCGCCGAGCAATAGCCCTAACTCGCCAAGCTTATGATTATAATCAGAGTTTTGGGGAGCAAAAAAGACATCCTATACACACGATTGATATTGGTGGTGGATTCTCAAGTAGTAACTTCAATAATATCACACGGGTAGTGCGCCAAAGCATTCAAGAGTATTTCGGGACGGAGAAACGGCTCAGATGGGTTGCCGAGCCTGGGCGTCTCTTCTCAGATGAAGCTTTCCACCTTGTGTGTCGAGTGATTGGAACGCGACCTCGTGAGCGTTCAATTGACGGAGATGTCTCCGAAAACAAGTCTCCCATTGCCGATATATTTATTAACGACGGCATATACCATAACTTCTTGAACGCTTTGACCGAAAAGGTGGTACCGCCCGCTATCTTACTGGATAGCAATGGCATGCCGTATACAATAGAGCCTCGAGATGAAAACACGTATATCCTCTGGGGCCAGACGTGTGATAGTTTTGATAAGATAACCGTAGATTGCGTCCTGCCGCGGCGCCCGAAAGTTGGTGATTGGCTTTGTTTTCCGTCGATGGGAGGTAAGCAAATTACTACGCCCGTTGCGAATGCATCCGTAAGGAGAAGACATAGAGCTGACCAAAAGAAAAAAAAAATAAAGCATACACGCACGTCACTGCGAATGACTTTAATGGGTTTCCGAAACGTAGGCGGACCGTTTGGATAACCGGCTCCCTCGACAACCCGTTAAGCACGGTATCAGCGCCTGTCCGCACCCTCAAAACGTTGCAGTATTATGTAATAAAGGCATTCAGTCTGTCAGGCAACGGCTCAACCGAAGGTGAATCGAAAGTCAACGACGAGTTGGCGGGTTTTAGCTCGGACGCCGGGTTGGTCGGCAAATTTGTTGCAGGGCTAAGAACGCTGCACCTTTTCTCCGGGACGCGCAATTGACCAACATGCGGGGGTTAGCTATGTAAATCAAGAGTGGTTTGAATTACAATAATGATAATAAGAAGCATAGGCTTGGAATTTCCCAGGCGAGATGCACACCCTTTTCAGGCCAAGATGCACTCATTTTGATAATCGTGAAGGTTCCTTCTGGCAACTCTTCGTGATCGTTTCGCCATCAAAAGCATTGGTAGACGCCTGATCATAACACAGTCGGCATGTTGTAGTTTGCAGCTAAGATGTATGTACAGATGGAGATGGCGAAGGCAATTGGGTTTCCTGACATCTCATCGTAGCTTCTGCAAATCATTAGTTAACACACATGCCAAGAAAGTGAGTAGTTAATCAGCTGTTTGAAACACTGGGCAGTTATTAGTTGATCATGTTAGATTCCCGAAAGCGTGTCACTGACAAGGCAGCTCTTCACACCCAAAGTAGGACGGCACTCAATTCCCCGTGCTAAGCTACATAACCTAGCAAAAGACTTGCTATGACTTTCTCGGCCAGAGAAGGCACACAAAGTCTAATTTTCAACGCGTTGGCAAGGCTCATGAGGCCGGCATAACTAGTCTGGCAGTTGAGAGTTGCACTGTGGCTTGTGCGATGTCAATTCCCGACGCCGACTTTCCATTTCCGTTTGATAATATTCCTCAGTGGGCTTGCAGAGGTTGCAATTCCGACCTCACTAGGTAGCCTTGTGTTGCGGGCAAAGTGGATAGGTAGAATTCCGTGGCGACACTGCAGGAGATCGATGTTTGTCGCGCAGACCGAATTGGCAAGTGCATCGTCCCTGTAGCCTGTTAGTCGGGCGGGAAATCAAACTTCAATCCGACTGCCTAAATATTCGTAATCAAGATACAGCCTTGTGGTGAACGGAATGTTTGACGAGAAGCAGGGTGCAGAGCATGATGGTGATGGGAGCTGAAGCTTACGGTCTTGTGGTGATTCGAGTCTTGCAAGGCCTCTCCGACAAGCCACTAAAATAGTAACCAAATACCTTCGTCAAATTAACTACTTAAGCAATGAAGAAGTTTCTTGCCTGGCCCTTGTTGCGATGAAGACGGCGATCAAGGTGGCGATCTACCCAGGCCAGAATGCAATTCGTATCTCACTTAAACCCGCTTTGACGTTTTGCTTCATAGTGGAGCAGTCACTGCAGCGCCAACTCCATTGCATATCACTCACATATTGCCTGCAGCAAATGATCGGCTGAGCTGGCGAGATCCCACGCCCTTACCACCATGAGTTGACAAGAATTACAAAATTTGAGGCTACGCCCTTCGAGATTAAGTAGATTAATCCGCACTCCTCACCAGCTCAACGCGACCGGTTTGTACGGTCTGTCGAAATAGCAAAAAGCGTGTGCATGCCATGGCGCTGTCAAATGAGTCAGCGATAGAAAAACGCGACAGAGCCAATCTCCAACAGATATCCCTCTCAAAAACAAGCAATGAGAAAGCGGTAGCGCCACTCCGTGTGGATTCGTCTATTCGTGTGGAAGACAAACGGCAACTAGACTCCCACTTACTCCGCCAATATCCTCGTGAGTCCTGGGTCAAAGAGTCCTATCGTAGCGCTTGTGCACATCCAATACTCGTTCACCCACAGCACTATGAGAATGCCCAAAAGTTGCACGAAGCACTGGTACTGGCTGTCACCAACATCGTAGAGCGATGGTGGACTGATCATGCTGCTAAATTCCCCGAGAGAATGCCGCTGGAGTCGCATGAAGAAGATCTCTTACGGGTACGACCTTCTGTTTCTTCACACCTTCATTCCTTAAATATCTACTAACTCGAGGCGCCTTATAACTTCCAGTGGATGCATAATGAAGCTTCAGACGTCGTTCGCCCGTTCAAGCAATGCCTTGGATCCTGGCGACCTGACTTTCTCATTGAGGAAGCCGCCGCGTCTCAGTCTGTCGAAGAGCAATTTCTCATTTGCGAGATCAATGCACGCTTCATGTTTAACGGTTTTTTTCTTAGCACCGTAGGACAACGGAGCCTGAGTATTATGGGTGCGGAGCAAAAGAATCTATTAGGCGTTCTGGAACCAAACCAAGTAAGAGCGACTGCGGAGCTGATGCTTTGGGGGTATTAAACTTGCTGACAGAATTCAGGTAGTCAGCGCAGTGTGCGGCATGTTTGATCCAACTCGCCCGCTTCATCTCCTCAAGGGCGAAGAGTATGGCTTAGATATCCATTTAGCTGCCATAGAAATAGAACGACAGACGGGGATAGCGCCGAAATTCATTACTCCCGAAGATTTGCGACTAGTGCCAAGTCAAGATTCCAAGTTTGGGTATAAATTATGCTCTATTGCAAGAGACGAGTGTCGCAAGTTGCCAAATAGCAGCCAAAGCAGGGCATCCTTCGCGTCAACTCCTAGATCCGCGAGGTTTGTTCACAATGCCGAAGTGCTCGAAGAGATCCATCAAGTGGGTTTGGAGTTACATCAGCGCGAACTTCGAGCTTTATCACCGGAGATACTACGGCAACTTGCTCTTCGCTGTTTTAACGATTTCCGAACCATATTCCTTGTGCATGATAAGAGAATGCTAGGGATTGTTTTGCAGGAACTAGACAATTTAGTCGCTAAACACGGAGTTTTGACCGTGGAACAAGCGCAGGTTCTACGAGGCGGTATTGCACAGACGATTTTACCGGGCTCCCCCGAGTTGGAAGATTTTACCAACCAATGCACAAGTCAACCAGAGTTCAAAGATGGTTATCTTCTCAAGCCGATTCGGAGTGGCAAAGGCGCAGGAATCATTTTCGGAGATCAGGTTTCTATCGAAGAATGGAAAGAAAAGCTTGTTGACCTTCGGCAACCAGCTCTTAATCCAAGCCAGACCATTTATATTGTACAACGACAGATCAAACAACCCACCTATCGCGTTCTGCTCGACGAAGAAGACGGCCCCCAAGATTATACGCTGATAGGCACCTACCTCTCGATACATGGTAAGTTCCTCGGAATCGGGGTTTGGCGGAGCGGGCCGGGACGCATCTGCGCTGTTAGTCATGGAGGCGCTTTTCTACACTCTGTCATGAGCTCAAGCCATATTATCGAGAAGGGTAGGGAAGGATGGAGCCTGTCAAGGTATTTCAAGTGGCTGCACTCCATTGGTTCTTGGGCAAGAAAACTGATTGCAACTCGACCGAAAAGTGTAGACTAATACGCGGCAAGACTATTCTCAATTCTATGCAGTTGTATTTCTTCAGGAGGACCCTTTCACCAGGACACATGGCCGGCCCTCTCCCTGAGGCCCTCCCCTTCTACATCCCCTTATGTATTACGAGGCGTAACTGCCATGTGGAGTTGCTCTCTTTTATGTAGAACGTACCAGAATCCCACGATTCCTTAGGATCTGTAGATGCATAAATTATGATTCCCATTGGTCTTCAAAAGAGTCTATCGAATAATATTTGAATTTGTTCAGTTGAATGTTGGATAAAATCGGTGGGATTAATTGCTCTGGAGACTCAGCCCATCACTGAAATCCACCTGTTGAAGCAGTTCGACATTGTGGGTTTTGTCCTTGATTACCTAACAACTAACTAGCGCTGAAAGTAGGTTAGTCGGATGCGGCTCAACAGGGGGACCGCCTTGCGAAATCCCACTAGCCGCTTGTTACAACTCTGTACATACAGTTATGGAGGAATATCTTTGGACTACAGAGAATTTCTTCATGTTTGTCAGTATATAGTCCTAGATTTACCATTCAATAAGACGCAGTAAGTCAAGAATATCAACAAGAGTAACAATAATTGTGTATCACCTAACTTCGATTAAACCTTCGCGCTAAATATCCACCTCAAAGATTCATACTCTCAGGCCCCCGCTGACCATCCCTATCAAGAATATATGGGATTCAGGTAAACCATCGAGTAGCCGCTCGCCACTAGAGACCGTTCTCTTTTGGTCGAGTAACATCGAGATATCACACGTTAATCCCCTCCCAACTTTGCTGCTGTCAAGGCGGGCCGCCAGGCGGGTTGTGATTGTTGCCACCAACAGGACCTTGGTGAGACGGTCCCTGCTGGGTGGGCTGCGGGTAGGACGGGCGGCCCCGCTGCCCAAGCACTAGTAGCCGGCTGCGGAGCAGGGGTGTAAGCTACGGCTGGCCTGTCTTCCCCAGGGTACCCAGATCGAAGTCCGGTCCTGCGCCAGGCGGCCATTGGGTTCTATTTTCATAAACTTCTTTTACTCTTGGCCTGTCATTACTTCCAGCGTCCCATGTAACTGTTTCGCGAATATACCGCTTGGTAACTTCATCGAGGTAAATATGGCAGCTGTAGCCCCAATTCTGACGGCGATCGGCCCAGGTGGTGAATCGTACACTTATGTGGTACTTCTTATCGGCCGGTTCTTTGTTAGTTACCTGAGATGTGGTTTTATGTCCCGTGCTCCTAGAGACAATTTTAGACTAGATAAATATTTGAAGTTAAGTCCAGAGTTAGGAAGAAAGACCTATGTCACAACACAAATGTCCGGCAAGAGGTCTCGAAAAGTGACTCCCGTCCTAGTAGTCATATCGTCCAATGGGCTTTCGGCGTAGGCCTTGATCGCAACCACGGTTTCATTCAACCGGGTTTGTGTCCCAGGTGGGTCCCGCCATTCAATTCGAAGTTCTTTATATTGGCCAGCACCGATTGGATATCGGATTTTGTAGACCGGAAAACGAGCTCAATCGAATTGATCAGACATTGTTGTGCAGAAGGAAAGGATCGGATAATCAAGTACAAATTTCAGCACGAAGCAACGAAGAACTGGGTATAATTCTTGGATGACTATGCGTTTTGCTGTTGCTCTGAGGGATGAGAGAGCTTGGAGGGGATAGACAGCCATTTTATATCTTCGCTCGAGGCCAACAGGAGACATGCCTATAGACGCTAGCTGCACGGCTGAGAGGCTTCAAGAAGATAATAGAGAGTGCAGTTATATGGCGTAGTTTTGGAAAGCGCCAACGGAAGTTGAACGATTGGTAACTATGCCATCGCATTAAACGGCAACTCCGCCACGGAGTTGTGCCAACGAGAACTGGTTCATCTGATTCATTTTGCAGATCCATGGACGGGACAAAGCGAGCTATCTTAGGCCTAAAGCGTCATAGAATTTGGTGATTTCCAATATACATCCCCGCCCCAGGCGCCAAAATGTAGAGGCAATAAGCCAATCGCGAAGTGATAAAGTGTAGAAAGGTTCTATTGAGGGGCCGGAAGATGTATCACGACTCACGGATCATCGTACATACCATCTAACGGGCTCACCACTTGAGGACATTCTCTTTTGGTCGAGCGGCACACAGTTTGGTTTCGGTTTCTCTCGACGCGATAAGACGAGCCTGCGCCTTTCCTTTTAGCTAGTTCCAAACTGCTTTGTTTAGGAATATGCACATGCGAGCGGGATGTCACACGCAATAAAACTATCATGGGAATTTTTTGGCCCAATAGTCTAGTAAGGGTGATGGTGGTATGCTGAGCACACTTGGAGGGCCCGTATCGGTTGTGATAGGGCGACATTAAGCGCTTTGTGTGAACAAGGAACTAGCTTGGGAATGCTTGTTAGTTATATAATTATTGGAACAAGGGAGGTGGAGGGGTATTGACAATAGCTACAGCTATAAGTAAACAATATATAGACCTACATGATACTGTCTACCATTGAGCAGATATATAAATATAAGCTTCATTTCCTGGGCTGCTGTAATGGAAGCAAAGAGAGAAGGAAAAATCCACTCTCTGGTGCAAAGGCCTAGTAAGCTTTGCTGGAATTTTAGTAACCATGCACGGAGTAACTAATATGGGATATCAAAAAACTCGTTAAACCTGAGCCTTACTCGTTGGGCAATGGTTGGGTGACCAAGCTCTGGTCGGGATAATAAAAAAGCCATATATGTTCACTAAACTGATAATGATGTTGTGGGCAAAAACTGGTCATTACAATATCTTCGTATTTCAAGGTTACAAGTGTTTTCAAAGGCTTTTGTATCAAGCTCTCCTCATTGGACACCTCACTCTATAACATAAATGCATACATACACCCATGGAAATTAAAAAATCCTAAATCCGTACACCAAATGACCTTCATTATCCTCTAGGCTGAAGCCTAGCTCTCCCTCGGTTTGCCATGCTCAAATCACCGAGGGGAAGACCGCTGTTCCCCTAGCAGACGGATCGATAAGTGAGATAATGGCACATGGGTAACTGTAACATCCTGACAATTCAATTGGGCCCGCCTGGCGGGTTATTGTTGGTGCCAGGTTGGTTCTGTTTGCCCTGCGTAGCCGGTTGGTTGGATGAGGTCGTCGGCGGACACACTGCCTAAACACTGACAGTGGGTGGCCGGGGGTAGGGAACATAGATGACGGTATGAAACCCCCGTTGGTAACAAGGCCCCGTCATAAAAGCGGCAAATGCCCAAAGAATACCCGATGCGGAGGTAAAGGCTTGGGTATCATTAAAGCGACAGTGACAACCAGTAGCGGCAGGGTCTCGTTTCATTCGTGTCAGGAATCTTGGGGATTCTATACTATCTCGTGGTCGCTCGTCACCAGGATGATCTCTTTTGGTCGAGTGGCATAG